>PVKM010043566.1:0-12482 GCA_004027735.1 Carollia perspicillata | reverse complement strand
TAACCTCCCCCTGACTATTTTGTACCTGCCAACTGTGCTTCGTAATCCCTATATCTTTCCCCCCATCCTCCCTCTTCCCCCTCCCCACTGATAACCCTCCAAATCATCTCTATATCGATGATTCTGTTCCTGTTCTGGTTGTTTGTTTAGTTTTGTTTTGTTTTTATTTTTGTTTTTTAGATTCAGTGGTTGATTGTTGTGAGCTTGTTGTCATTTAAATGTTCATAGATTTGATCTTTTTTTTTCTTAAATAAGTCACTTTAACATATTATATAATAAGGGCTTGGTGATGATGAACTCCTTTAGCTTTACCTTGTCTGGGAAGCACTTTTTCTCCCCTTCAATACTAAATGATAGCTTTGCTGGATAGAGTAATCTTAGTTGTAGGTCCTTGCTTTTCATAACTTTGAATACTTCTTGCCAGTCCCTTCTTGTCTGCAAGGTTTCTTTTGAGAAATTAGCTGATAGTCTTATGGGAACTCCTTTGTAGGTAACTGTCTCCTTTTCTCTTGCTGCTTTTAAGATCCTTTATCTTAACCTTTGGCATTTCAATTATGATGTATATTGGTATGTTCCTCTTTGGGTCCAACTTGTTTGGGAGTCTCTATGCTTCCTGGACTTGTATTTCTATTTCCTTTGCCAAATTAGGGAAGTGTTCCTTCATTATTTTTTCAAACAAGTTTTCAATCTCTTGCTCTTCCTCTTTGCCTTCTGGCATCCCCATGATTCAGATGTTGGCCCTTTTGGAGATGTCCCAGAATCTTCTTTTTCTCTCCTCATTTTATGGAATTCTTGTTTCTTCATTCTCTTCTGGTTGATGGTTTATTTCTTCCTTATGTTCCAAATTGTTGATTTGAACCCCAGCTTCCTTCCCTTCACTGTTGGTTCCTTGTAGATTTTTCTTTATTTCACTTAGTGTAACCTTCATATCTTTTCTTATGCTTTTACCATACTCAATGAGCTCTCTGAGCACCCTTATCCCCAATGTTTTGAATTCTGCATCTAATAGGTTGGCTATCTCCATTTCGTTTAGTTCTTTTTCTGGGGTTTTGTTTTGTTCTTTCATTTGAGCCGTTTTTCTTTGTCTCCTCAGTTTGGCAGCCTCCCTACCTTTGTTTCTGTGTAGTAGGTAGAGCTGCTTTGACTCCATGTCTTGGCATACCTGATACGTTGTATGGAGTGAAGCCTTCGGTAATCGCCAGGGTGGGGCACCCTGCTGCATTGCTTTGTTGCTCTGTGTGTATGGGTGGAGCTGGAGGGGGGACAGTGCTAGTGCCTGGCTGCTAGACACTTACTCAGTACTCACCCCATTTCCAGTTATTCACCCACTTGCCCTGTGAGACTGTCGACCCTCTAGCTGTTTCCCTGGTGGTGATTCTCAGAGTGGGTGGGTTTGTGTACATTCTAGGAGCATGTGGCCCTTTAAATGGACTCTCCTGAGAGTCTGGCAGTTTCTTCTGCCATCTCAAAACGCCCCTGGTTTTTATAACCAGAAGTTATGAGGCTTTATTTTCCTGGTGCTAGAATCCTGGGCTGTGCAGTCTGACCTGGAGCTGGGATCACTTGCTCCCCTGGTGTCTCTCCTGATTTTTATCCACCACACGTGACTATGGGACTGCCCATTCCACCAGCCACTGCTGCATCACCTGCCACCACACCACATCCTCTCTGCCCTGGCTCCCCATCTCTGCCCTCCTGCCCATCTGTATCAGTATGGCTTCTTTAAATCCTTGGTTTTCAGACCTCATACAGTTCGATTTTCTGGCATTTCTGGGTGTTTTTTGTTTTGAGGTTGGTTGTGATCTTTCTTATGGTTGTGCAAGGAGGCGAAGTGTGTCTACCTACACACTTGAAGATGGAGATCTTTACTGGAAGTCCAAAAATCTATTTTTTCATTTATTTCTTCATAATTACTTCTTAAGAATTAAATGGGCAGGAAATAAATCAGCATTTATAGAAGTGTTTTTAAAATAGTGTGCCTTGGGTTGGATTATTTATAAATCTGTGGTTATCAGCATTTAGACTGTCTTCTATTGCCTTATTGTACACAAGAAAAGTTGGCATGGAAGTTCCAGTTGGTTAAACATGTTGAAAGCAATGGACTAACACGAGGCAGCTCTTTGAAATCAGCAGCAGAAGCAGCCTATGGAAGATTGTCTATGTAGAAATATTTATGCTTCTCACTGGGCTATTAAGGGATCTCCCAGTCCAGACCCTGAGCTTTGGATTATGTAAGGAAGCCTTAGTTTCACCCTGCATGACCTTTCTGCTGGCCTAGTTGTGCAATGATGGGGATTGAGGGTGATTAACAAAGAGATTACCTCTACAGTTACTTCGTCTAGGCATCCTGACCTTTTTCTTTTCCATGGATACTGAAGCTCACATGGCTCTTTGAGCCAGCATTGATTGAATTCCATTAACAAGGGAAGCCCTGAGGATTAGTGGCCTGCAACACATTGCCAACTTGTCTTTAAGTGTCAGCATAGTTTCCAGCACTCCTCTCCGGTGACCTTTGGTGTTGATCAAGGCAGGCTTTTTTTTCTAGTGTTGTAATAATAAATCTAAGGTAATTTTTGTATAGTCTAGAAATCTTATGCTGGAGCATTTTTGATTCTTTGCAGAGATGCAATACTGTTATTATATAAAAAGTTGTTAACTGAAAACATGTCAGAGCCCCTGGGCCTCTGTGGGAACATAGAGGGGAGGCGAATGAGTAATGAAAATCTGTTGTACAAAAGTAGCTGTTTTCAATGGTCTTATTTACTATTGAAATCTCTCAGAAATCTTTTTAGCAGTCAAGTTCAGATTGATTTATAAGTAGCAGTTATGACAGTGTTAATTATATTCAACTGTTATTAGTGCTTTTGTAATTTTATTTCAGTCTTTTTTTAATTTTATTTTTATCCTATTGCCTACCACAATGCCATTTGTTCAGTAAAACTCAGATATTTATTGAATGAATTAACAACAGACCTCTTAAATCAAAATTGTAAAACCAAGAACATTGGAAAGTAACACTCTAGCCAAGGAGCTAAGAGTCAAACAGCTCTTGGCTCAATCTCAGCTTTGCCATTTATTTGTAGTATGTCCTTGAGCAAATTGCTTAACCCTCTGTACTTCACTTTTTCTTTATTTGTCACACTGGGAAAAAACGACTTCATAGAATTATGCAAGGATTAAACTAAATAATCCATTTATCATGTGTTACAAATATAACATGTTTACCACCATAATGAAGACACTAATAGTAATGATGATGGTGATGATAAAAGCATTTAACCTGTCTGTTAAGAGTAACTTTTCATTAATTGAATAAGATTGTGAGGTTTAAAAAAATATTTTTTACTTTATATTTTAGGGGAAGCAGTCAGCGGTGGTGAATCTTTGCCAATTAATAGGGAGCGCCCTTCTCTTTGCTAGATGGGATGCGGCACAATTCATAAATCACTTAATAAAACCAATTAGATCTTGAATAATAATAATAACAACAATAATGATGTGTTTATTTGTTACTTTGCCACATGTCAGGGAAGGTTTTCTTTAAAGCCTTGAATGCCACAGGAAGGCCCAGTCGTATCTGTGCAAGTGCCCGTGAACGGGAAGTTGTGGGAGAGAAAGAGACTGAAAAGGCGAGGTGCCTGGGGAAGGAGGGAGGGTGCACTGATGCTGCTGGTAGTTGCTTGGGATGCCATTGGTGAAGGCGGGTCAGAATTCCTTGTTTGCTTTAAGGTGACAAAAACAAAACATAACCCCAAAGGTTTCTTACTTTGCTGTATGATTGCCAGTTTTTATTAATGAAGTAGTACCTTTATCAATACCTATTGGAAAGATTTTCCTATTGGAAAGACTGTTAAATCACCGATTAGGTGTAAAGAAAAATCAGACAGTTTAGAGACAGGCATATTTTAGAAGTGTCTCCAAGAAAGAGTCACCATGGACCTTAACAGTTGTTGAATCCATTGTTTTTTTTTCTTTTGTAAGAGTTATATAAATTCTTAAAATAATGTATTCACTGCCACTTATTAGAAACATTTGGGTTATGCTTGATTATGTGTGGTTGTGCTTTGTAATCTATATAAATGCAGTAGGCTAACAGATTTTTTTTTTTCTTAAATGAAGAGTAAATTATTAAACCACAGTGTTAACCTTTGGAACTGGAGAAAGAAGCTACACTTAAGTAGTCCCTTTATTTTCCTCATTGAAACCCTATGCCTGACTTCTTGAACTATTATATTCAAATTTTATTTTTTTATTTTTAAAAAATAGCGAATCCTTACTTAGAATTATAGTGTGATACCTTCCTGTTAGTCATCTAGGATTAAGAAAATAATCTAAAATAGATTAAACATTCACCAGGAGATATAAATAAAAGGATGATAACTGTAGTACCTTTTCTGAAGGAGTAATCATTTTCAACCAATTGATGCCGCTTTTGAAAGACAAATGAAGATGTGGCTTGAACCACACGTTTTTATATGCTTAAAATCATTTCCCCCAAAAAACAATAAAATGAAAACTGGAATTCAGTTCAAGTAGTATTGAATGCAAGTTTGCTCTATTTAGAGAACTGTGCCAGGCCTCTCATAGTTTCAAAGTCTGTCCTTGGAGTTTGAGGAGTTTCTAGTCAAATGGTGATAGAAAAGTTACAATGATAAGCTGCTTCTTGGTGGATATTGCCATTAGGAGTCAAAGAAAGGAGAAAGAATGTTCAGATTTTTTAAATTCTTTTTGTTTATCTTGGAAGACGGGGAAGGAAGGCAGTTTGAGCTTAACGGAAGAAGTATCATTTTGAGATGACCCTGAAAGTGTATCATACCATATATAACGCATTCAATAATATAAAAAAAAAAAACCTGAACCTGAATCTGGTCAACTTTCAGGACATGTAAAAAACTAGGGCCATATTCTAAATGATGTGGTGGGGCTAAAGCAGCAAAATCAGAATGTGGAAAATTCTGTAGGACAATGAACCAGTTTCTTCAAGTAAATTACAAGGTTTGAGGAGGAAAAGGAAAGAGGAATGAGGGATACTATAAATTAAAAGAGCTTTAAGAGATGTGGCATTTGCCCTGGCCAATGTGGCTCAGTTGGTTGGAGCATTGTCCCGCAAACCGAAAGATTGTGATTTTGATTCCTGGTCAGGACACGTGCCGGGGTTGCAGGTTCAGGGTGTGTGCAAGAGGCAACCAATTGATGTTTCTCTCTCACATCAGTGATTCTCTCTCTCTCTTTCTCTCTCCTTTCCCCTCTCTCTAAAATCAATAAAAGAAAAAAATATTAAAAAATAGACATGTCAACTAAATGCACTGTGTGAACCTTCTGTGGGTCTCATTCAAATAAATGCAATTGTAAAAGACATTCGAGACAAATTAGGAAGTTTTTAATACTAAATAAATACTTGATGTTAAGGAATTACTTACTACTTTCAGTGTGATAATAATACTATAGTTATTTTTTTGTTTGTTATGACTTTTGGAGAATTTATTGATATCGATATAGTTTTAAGTGGCTAGCATTATAAGAAGAGAAATTCGAGATATCTTCTCAAAGGAAATACTGAAAATGACAAGCTTGCCCTGGCTGGTATGGCTCAGTTGGTTGCAGCATTGTCCCATAGACCAGAAGGTTGCAGGATCTCTTCCAGTCAGCGCACATACTTAGGTTATGGGTTCAGTCCTCAGTCAGGGCACATATAAGAGGCAATCGAATGATGTTTCTTGCACTGATGTTCTCTCCTCTCTCTCCCTTCCCCTTTCTCTAAGATCAATAAGCATATCCTTAGGCGAGGATTAAAAAGAATTAAAAAAATAAAAACTACATGCTAAATAATATGGTTCAAGTTTGACAAGTACAGTATAATTAAAGTTTGTTCACATAATCATTTGAGTGTTTTATATGTCAGGGTGATTATTGTGGCAGAATTTAGTGTCTTCTGAGCACAAAAATTTGGTCAGACCTGTATTTTGGAGAGATTTATTGGGTGAATTGGAACAGGTAGAGCTGCAGGTAACGGAGTCAGTTAGGAGGCTTACATAATCATTGACAGTCTACATGAGGGCGGCTGTTGTGGAAATGTAAACAAAAGAGGACTTCCCCCCAAATGGAGGCGTAGGTGGAAACACTGTACCTCCTCTCACAACCAAGATTAAGGACAACAAATATTTACAAACAATAACACAACCAGAACACAGAAAATTGAACTATGGAGGTCTGACAACCATTCAACCAGACCGGTAAGAGGGGCAGAGTCAGCAGCCAGTGGAGAGGGAATGTGGCAGGAAAACGCAGTGGCTGCCAGACCCGGGAGCGCTGGGGAGCGTAGATGGTGTGGAGCTTGCAGACCCCAGACTTGGGGAGGAGACGAGCAGAGCAGGTAGGGCACACAGGGTGGTCGGCTGACCATGGACACACATTCTCGCGCAGATAAACTAGGCAATAGTGGGCAGTGAGACAAACCGCACAGCCCAGGGCTCCAGCGATGGGAAATAAAGCCTAAAAACACCCATTGAAAAGATACCAGGAGAGATTCCCAGTCTCACAGGAGAGGTCCTTGGGGAGACTCTCAGGTTCCTGGAGTGTGCATAGGCCCACCCATCTGGGAACCAGCTCCAGGGGGGCCCAGTTTGCTTGTGGGAGGCAGCAGAGGTGACGCAAATCCGAGAGAGCACAGAATAGGTGCCACTGTTCCCTCTCTAACCCCGTCCCCACAGACAGCGTCACAACCCTGCGAATGGGTTGACGCGCCCTGGTGAACACCTAAGGCTCCGCCCCTCATATGTAACAGGTGCCACCTGACCAAAAATGACTCAAACAGAAGAAAAGCTCAGAGCCCCAGAGACAGTACTTTTAAGGGGCCAAGAGATAGCCAACCTATCAGATGCACAGTTCAAAGCACTGGTGATCAGGATGCTCACAGAATTGGTTGATTTTGGTCACAAATTAGATGAAAAAGTGAAGGCTACAATAAGTGAAATGAAGGAAAATGTACAAGGAACCAATAGTGAGGGGAAGAAACCTGGGACTCAAATCAATGGAGTGGACCAGAAGGGAGAAAGAAACAACCAAACAGAAAAAAATGAAGAAACAAGAATTCAAAAACATGAGGAGAGGCTTAGGAACCTCCAGGACAGCTTTAAATGTTCCAACATCCGAATTATAGGAGTACCAGAAGGGGAAGAGGAAGAACAAGTAGAAAACTTATTTGAACAAATAATAAAGGAGAACTTCCCCAATCTGGCAAAGGAAATAAATAGACTTCCAGGAAGCTTAGAGAGTCCCAAAGAAGGTGGACCCAAGGAGAAACACACCAAGGCACATCATGATTACATTAGCCAAGATAAAAATGAAGGAGAGAATTCTAGAAGCAGCAACAGATAAGGGGACAATCGGCTACAAAGGAGTTCCCATCAGACTGTCAGCTGATTTCTCAAAAGAGACCTTACAAGCAAGAAGGGGCTGGAAAGAAGTATTCCAAGTCATGAAAGGCAAGAACCTACATCCAAGACTGCTCTATCCAGCAAAGCTTTCATTTAGAATGGAAGAGTAGATAAAGCACTTATCAGATAAGGTCAAGTTCAAGGAATTCATCATCACCAAGCTCTTATTATATGAAATGTTAAAGGGACTTATCTAAGCAATAGAAGATAAAAAATATGAATAGTGAAAGGACATCAAAATCACAGTTATTAACATCCACTCCTAAAACAAAAGCAGACTAAGTGGACACCTAAAACAGGAGCAGAGCCACAGAAATGGAGATTACATGGAAGGTTAGCAACAAGGGAGTGGGAGGAGGAGGGAGAGGAGAAGGTACAGAGAATAAGTAGCATAGACGGTGGGGAGAAAATAGACAGGGAGAGGGCAAGAGTAGTGTGGGAAATGTAGAAGCTAAAGAACTTATGACACATGGACATGAACTAAAGTGGGAGAGTGTGGGTGTGAGGGGGTGTGCAGGGTGGAGGGGAATGAAGGGGGGAGAATGGGACAACTGTAATGGCATAATCAATAAAATACATTTTTAAAAAAAGAAATTTAAACAAAAGAACAAAATCTAGTTTTGGGCCCTCTTGTTGTCTTGATCATCTCTCCTTTGGTAATCATCTGGAATCCATAGGCCTGAAAGCAGAATATGAAAGAGAAATGAAAGTCAGATGCAATTCCAGCATTTCAACCTGAGTGACTGAAAAGATGGTGGTGTTATTAAAAGAAGTGTTTATTTCTGGAAGAAGAGGTATCCTGGTGAGAAAGTGATGGTTTTAGTCTGGCACATGTTGAACAGTAAAGGTGACCATTGGCTCTGGTTTGCCTGTTGTGCCAGTGTAATTATGAAAAGTACTCCCTTTCACATTTAAAGGTCTTCTTGTTTCATATTTTCACCCTGAGAACTAGAAAAGCTCTTAGAAGTACAACAGAAACTAGGACTAGAAAGTCACTGTCATTTATTTCTGAGACATTTATTGACCCAAGAGATATAGAGATAAGACACATGCAGATCCTATTGTCTTATGGAAGATAGTTTTGATAGTGTTTTAATTAGGTGTGCTGGAAACCTTGGAGAGCACAGCTAACCATGTTTGGGGAATTCTCTGCATAGTGGTGGGCCATGGTAGCAAGGGGAAATCATAGGGAAAGAAGAAAATAATGGAGAGGACAAAGGAGCCAGTAAAAGATCAGTTGTCAGGAAGGAACCTAGCTGGTCAAAAGGAATGGCAGAGAGTGAGAATCAGCAATAAGAGGCTGCTACCTAGACTATCTCATATGACTGCACATACCCACGATGGAAAAAAGGTCGTTGTCCATTGTAAACACTGTCCTCATCAACCAAGCCTGCAACTACCAGACCTTCCAAATACAGGAGTGCTGATAGTCGAAAAAGGATACACCCACCTGGCCAGCTGCTTCAAGATCACTTCTATCAGTGAATGAGCTAACAGATGTTGTGGCTACATTAGCCTTCAGCAAACTTGCAAAATACAGCTCAGGAGAAAATGTTTTGATTGGCCCTTTACCAGGTGGTTCCCAGCAGCTCCACCATGTTTAGAGCAAAGGGCACAGTTTAAGTTAAATCTCCAGTAACTCTTCTGAAGAAATAGTGACAGCAAATTTAATTTAGGATATTTTGTAGGTATTGCATGTGCCAAGGCTGGTTCATTTAGTGAGTTCTTGTGTGGTGTGGTTCTCTTTACAGAATTTAGACTTAGTCTAAGAAAAGCTAGCCCCTGGCCCATACTATACACCAGGTAATTCTAAATATAAACCATTTGCATTAAAGGGAAGGTAGATTTTGTTGCTCTTTCCACACCATTATAGCTCCTAAAAAAATTTTCATTTCTCTTTGATGTGCATATCTAAATAAAGTGGATTTGGCTCAGGAGAGTTTCGTTTATCTTCTGAACACTTTCCACTGATACTCATCACAACACTTTTCCCAAGCCTGTGAAATAGACTGATACAAAAAGTCTCTTTCCATTACAGAAGTAAGGCACCATGAGAGTGGACACAAACCACAATAAGCTAATAATGCATTTTTCCGCACATCCATATGAAATGTAATGAGCCATTCATCAACCTTAGCAGAAAAAGATTTGCTCATTAGTTTTTGGCAAAAAACAAATTTGGCACTTGATTTTCTGAAGAGAGGATCTGCACACTAACTAGTTGATTAGTTTAGATACACTCATTTGTATTTATATTAAACTTAATTTGTAAATATTTTGGGTGATTATCTCTACCTCTATCATTAAACAATGTAGAATTTATATATTTATTTGGTACATGGCCTCTTTTTTTTTAAGATTATTTATTTTTAGAGAGGGCAAGGGAGGGAGAAAGAGAGAGAGAAATATCAGTGTGTGGTTGCCTGTCACATGGCCCCCACTGGGGACCTGGCCTGCAACCTAGGCATGTGCCCTGACTAGGAATCGAACCAGCAACCCTTTGCTTTGCAGTCCTTGCTCCATCCTCTGAGCTACACCAGCCAGGGCTGTACATGGCATTTTATTTGGTCTAATTAAAATGCTGGTCCTGACTGCCAGCCAAGATGGAAGTGAAGGTAGATACATTTTGCCTCCTCACACAACTAAAAGAAGGACAACAACAAATTTAAAAACAAGAAATAACCAGAAATGCCAGAAAATCAAACTGTATGGAAGTCTGACAACCAAGGAGATAAAGAAGAAACATTCATCTGGACCAGTCAGGGGGGTGGAGATGGGCAGCCAGGGTGGAGAGGACTCGCAGCAAGGTGGTGGCTGGAGAACTGGTGTGGGTGAGGTGGCAGCTAACAGAGCAGGTAGTCCCACATTTGTGTGCAGATAAACCAGGAGGAACAACTGGGGAGCAAGACAGACCGCACAACCCAGGGTTCCAGCACAGGGAAATAAAGCTTCAAAACCTTTGTGTAAAAAAACCTGTGAGGGTTGAAGATGCAGGAGAAACTCCCCACCTCACGGGAGAGTTTGTTGGAGAGACCCACAGGGTCCTAGAATGTACACAAACCCACCCACTTGGGAATCAGCACCAGAAGGGCACAATTTGCTTGTGGGTAGCAGAGGATATGACTGAAAGCCAGCAAGAGCCAAGCAAGTGGCATTGTTCCCTTTCAGACCCCTCTCCCATATATAGCACCACAATGCAGGAACTTGGGTTGCCCCACCGTAGGGAATACCTAAGGCCTCGCCCCTAACTACATAACAGGCGTGTTAAGACAAAAAATAAATACGGCCCAAATGAAGAACAGATCAAAGCTTCAGAAAAAATACAACTTAGCAATGAAGAGGTAGCCAGCCTATCATATGACTTCAAAACGTTGGTAATCAGGATGCTCACAGAAATGGTTGAGTATGGTTGCAAAACAGAGGAAAAAGTGAAGGCTATGAAAATGGAAGTGTAAGAAAATATAAAGAGAACCGACAGTGAAGGGAGGGAAACCAGGACTCAAATCAACAGTTTCATGCAGAAGGAAGAAGTAAACATTCAACTGGAACAGAATGAAGAAATAAGAATTCAAAAAAAGAGGCTTAGGAACCTCCAGAACAACTTTAAATACCCCAACGTCCAAATCATAGGGGTGCCAGAAAGAGAAGAGGAAGAGCAAGAAATGGAAACCTTATTTGAAAACATAACAAAGGAGAATTTCCCTAATCTGGCAAAGGAAACAGACTTCCAGAAAGTCCAGGAAGCTCAGAGAGTCCCAAAGAAGTTGGACCCCAGGAGGAACACACCGAGGCACATCATAATTACATTAGCCAAGATAAAAATGAAGGAGAGAGTTAAAAGCATCAGGAGAAAAGGAAACAGTTACCTACAAAGGAATCCCCATTAGACTATCAGCTGATTTCTCAAAAGAGACTTTAGAAGCAAGAAGGGGCTGGGAAGAAGTATTCCAAGTCATGAAAGGCAAGGACCTACATCCAAGATTGCTCTGGATAGAGGGTTCTTCACTGGATAGCAAACCTATCTTTTAGAATTGAAGGGCAGATAAAGTGCTTTCCAGATAAGGTCAAGTTAAAGGAGATCATCATCACCAAGCCCTTATTTTATGAAATGTTAAAGGGATTTATCCAAGAAAAAGATGATGATCAAAAATACGAACAGTAAAATGAGAATAAACTCACAACTATCAACAACTGTACCTAAAAAAAAATAAATAAATAAGCAAACAACTAGAATGGTAACAGATCCACACAAATAGAGATTACATGGAGGGTCATCAGCAAGGAGGGGCAGCGGGAGCAGGGAGAAGGAGGGGAGAGGTACAGGGAATAAGAAGCATAAATGGCAGATACAAAATAGACAGAGGAAAGTTAAGAATAGTATGGGAAATGGGGAAGCCAAAGAACTTACATGTATGAACCGTGGACATGAACTAAGGTGGGGGTAATGATAGTTGGAGTGGGGTACAAGGCAGAGGGTAATAAAGGGGAGAAAAAAGAGAACTGGAGTAGAATAATCAATAAAATAAATTTTAAAAAATAATAAATAAAATGCTGATTCTTCTCATTATGTGGTACAGAGAACTAATTTGCCTGGTCCTTGTGTTAGTAGAACTCATTATTTTCTAAACTGAATTTATATCCTAAAACATATTTACTTAACATAAAATCTGTTCCATTATTTTTAATTTGAGAAGCGAATATTAGTTTTGTTTCACATCACTGATCAAAAGACTTGTTCTGCTGCATACAAGAAATGTCTGGTTTAATAGCCCTTCAAGATGGATTACATAATGATTTTTCATATGTGAAAGGATCCCCTTTCTCGAAATAAAACAGTCCTTTAGTTGTCACATTAATTTATTTATTTATGATTATTATTTTAAAAGTCTGCACATTTTATTTTTTTAAAGATTTTATTTATTTATCTTTAGAGGGGAAGGGAAGGAGAGAGGGAGAGAAATATCAGTGTGTGGTTGCCTTTCATGGGTCCCCAGCTGGGAACTAGCCTGCAATCCAGGCATGTGCCCTGACTGGGAATTGAACCGC
>PVKM010043565.1:0-12484 GCA_004027735.1 Carollia perspicillata | reverse complement strand
GAAAATGTAACTGCCTTTTGACCTGGCTATTCCACTTTGGGGTTATATCCTAACAATCTTGAAACACCAGTTCAAAAGAGTCTATGCACCCCAATGTTCATAGCAGCATTATTTACAATAGCCAAGTGCTGGAAGCAACCCAGGTGCCCATCAGTACATGAGTGGATCAAAAAACCGTGGTATAGCCCTGGCTGGTGTAGCTCAGTGGATTGAGAGCATGGGCTGCGAACCAAGGGGTCGCCAGTTCGATTCCCAGTCAGGGCATATGCCTGGGTTGCGGGCCAGGTCCCCAGTGGGGGCCACGTGAGAGGCAACCACACATTGATGTTTCTCTCCCTCTTCCTCCCTCCCTTCCCCTCTCTCTAAAAATAAATAAATAAAACCTTTAAAAATAAAATGACCTTATTAAAAATAAAGTGTATTAAAATAATTTTAAAAATTTGATAACTGTATTTCAATATAATGCATTTCCTTCATAATCCTAAATACTTCTTTTCAATCCTATATGTTTTACTTTATGAACTTAAAAATACTATACTGAGAAGAGGCCCCTGGGTTTTACCAGACTGCCAAATTGGTTCATAGCTCAAAGAAGGGGAAGAACCATGTTATAAAGATAAGAAAATTAAGATGGTGTGGAATTGTCAAGGGACAGACAAATAGACCTATCAAATAAAGATCCCAGAAACAAATGTATATTTCAACACTTGATTTATGGCAGAGTAGTGGACAAAGGATATTCTCTTTAACAAATGATATTGACTATATATATATGAAATTAGAACTCTAAAATCAATTCCAGGTGATTTATGTGCTTAAAATGAAAGGAAAATCTATAAAGTTTTGAGAAAATAGTATAAGAGAATAGATTCATGACTTTGTGGTATAAAAGGACATTTTAAAACAAAATACAGTCAATACTACTCATAAAAAGTTTAATAAATGATGACCTTAAAGTTCAGAAGTTCTGTTCAACAAAAGACACAGAATGAAGAGGCAAGCCACAGAACAGGAAATCTTCTCAATACATGTAACCAACAACGGACTCATACCCATGAAGATCTCCAACAAATCTTTTAAAAGTGACAGCTAGTCCTATAGAAAAATGGGCCAAAGATTTGGACAGACACTTCACAAAAGAAGAACTCCAATGGCCAGTAAACATCTCAAATGGTGCTTAACCTCCCTAGTAATCAGGGAAATGCAAATTAAAACCACAAATACATACAGCAACATATCCACTGGTTTAGGAAAATTTTAAAGGCGGACAATACCAAGAGTTGGCCAGGAACCATGTGGAGCAATGGCATCTATTCTACGGGGCTAGTGGGAGTGTAAGTTGGTACAACCACTCTGAAAAACTCTTCGGTGTTATCTAGTAAAGCTGAAGGGGTACCTGCCCTACTATCTCCAAGTACGTACCCAGGTGCACCAGGATATACATAAAAGAACACTCACAGCAATGGTATTCTCAGTGGCCCCAAACTGGGGACAACTTAAATGTTTAACAACATTAAACGTTAAAATGGGCAAATAAATTGGGATACATTCTACAGTGGGATACTATTCAGCAATGAAAAATGAGCTGCGATAATATGAATCTTACAAACTAATGCAGAATAAAAGAAATAAGACATAGCCCTGGCTGGTGTGGCTCAGTGGGTTGAGCATGGGCCTTTGAAGCAAAGGGTCCCTGGTTCAATTCCCAGTCGGGGCACATGCCTGGGTTGCAGGCCAGGTCCCCAGTAGGGGGCACATGAGAGGCAACCACACAGTGATGTTTCTCTTCCTCTTTCTCTCTTTCTCTTCCCTTCTCTCTAAAAATAAATAAATAAAATCTTATAAAAAGAAAAGAAACAAGACATGAAAGAATACACACAGCATGACTCCATCGTATAAAGTTAAAAAACATGAAAATTGAATTTTAGGGATTCCAAAACTAGATGGTAAAACTATACAGGAAAAGGAAATAATTATCCAAAAATCAGGGTAGTGGTTACTTCTAAACAAGGAGGGAGGGGGATGTGACTGGAGAAGACAAAGCGGGGGCTTCTGGGGGTCCCACTGTGGCCTAGTTCTTGATCCACAGGGCTCCTTATAATTATGTGTTGTTTAGTACCTTTGCATCTTGTGCACTTTCTGTGTAAGTGCTACATTTCACAATGAAAAAGTTAAAAATCTGAAGCAAAAATGAAAATGTGGGGCCATGGGTGTTATTCCACATTTTTATTTTTTCAACTACCAGTCTCATTATTTTTCCTAGAAACTAGATACAATTCACTGTAGCAAAACAATGCCCAATACTATCTAAGCCTCATTTTAGGTTCTTCAAACTACCTCAGCATTTGTAAACATGTGTTATTCCATATTTTATACTTTCCATATATATGTGTGTATATGAATGATCGGACACAAATAACACCCCTTTTTATTACAAAATCATAAGCATGTCATTCTGTAACATAACAATATCACTCTCAAGCACTCCATGTGACATTTTAGGTGAAGTGCTCAAATTAAAACTATAAATTATTACACCCATATCATTACCCTACCAACTACACTCAAGCAGGTGTTCCTTCTGCCAGACCCTGTGTATATAAACTGATTTTGACCATCAGCCAGTCAGGCTTGGGAACAGTTCTAAGGAAATGCTTCCTCGTCTGACCCTGTGAACAACTCACCATCACCACCGACGTCCCTCCTCTCATCTCTCAACTAGATGTCGGAGAGGCAAAAGAAATTCCTCCCAGCTTCCCTGGCTTTCTCCTCCTGGATGCTGCAGCTGGGGGACCCGCCACATACCCCCGTGCACTCACAGAGTACAGCAGTTGTCAAAGGGGCTACGTGCTGGCTCTCAGGGACCTCTCTCTCTCGCCAGCCTCTGGCCTCTCTGCTTCCTTGCCCCGCTTACCAAACCAGATTTGGCTGAAGGTGGACCATGACCTGGGTATTATGATTATCTGGTCAACCTGCAATGCCTCAGAGGAGGCATTTGCAGGCTATAATGGAGAAGATGCCAAACCATGAAGAAAACCACGTCCGTCCAGAGAGTGAGAGCTATAGGAGATCTGAGTTCTATACAAAGCCAGGAACTGGCCCAACCTGAGCTATGACCTGCCTCCCGCAACGGTATCCTTCTGAAAGGTTCAGGAGTCTGGGCGGAAGAAGCCCACGGCGGCCACCTCTCTGCAGCAACTCCTAGTCCAGATCCGCTGGCACTCTCCACCCAGACGTCCAACAACGTCCTCTAACTCGCTCGGCCAAAGCCAAACCCTTGCTTTCTTCTAAACCTCCTCCTCCTCTAGCATTCCCTGGCTTCATGAAAGGGAAGGTATCGCCTTTCATCAAGCCCGCCATCCAACTCATCAGCAAGTCTCATTGGTTCTAGCTCTGAAACTGTGGGGCCTGTCTACTTCCTACAGCCTGTTACCCAGTCCCGACCCCATCCTCTCTCCCCTGGACTCCTTCAACCATCCTTTAAACAAGCAGCCAGCCTCCAGGTTTTCCCTCCAACCATGGCTCCTTCACATGGCACCCAGAGATCTTTCTAAAATGCAGACATGATTACATCTCACCCTTGCTTAAAAGCCTTCAATGGCTCCTTATTATCTTTTGGATAACACTCAAACTTCTTAGTATGGGGAATGAATGCCTTTATTCTCCAATTCTCTAGGTCTGATCTCTCATAATTCTCTCTCTCCCATGCTTTGATCTGGCCCTACTGAAATCGTTAAATTTCTTTAAAAATATCAAGCCCTCTCACCCCTTCACCTTAGTGCGTGCTATTTCCTCTTCCTAACCCTTCCCATCCAACCCTTCCTTGGCGCAGGTAATTCCTACAGATTTCTCAGGTCATGGGGCAAACAGGCAGGGTCTTCTCCTCTTGCTCCACAAAGTCCTTGTGCTCCTCCAGCATCCTACTTTGTCACAGTACCTTTCACAAATATTGCTAAAGCCTGTTTCATGTTCTGTCTTCTGCTCAATGGCAGGGTTCATGACTTCATTGTTCATCTCTGTACGCCCCAGAACCTGACCCAGGCTGCAGCAAGCACCCAATACCTAAATGAATAAATGGTTGGGTGATCGTGTGTACTCAGAACTCTGAGGCTTTCAGGAAAAAGTGATGAACAAGCAGTCTCTAGTTTCAGAAGTTTCCAGAAGAAGATGACCTAGATCATTTTCATCCTTCACCTACAAAAGTATCTCCAAGAGCCAGGTGACACTGACCGTGTCTAATGCAAAGTTGAGCCCCTAACCCAGGACAGGACCAGTCACTGGCCACTTGCCACGATTCCCAGCTGGCGGCCTGTCTGGGATTCTCACTCTTGGTCCAGGTTCACTTTACCCACCCACCAGCTCAGCTCATACCAACACCTGCTCCTGGTCCTCCTTCATAGGACATCCCACAGAAGGGCCCTGGGCAGAAAGAGAACAATCAGAATGCACACGGGAATGGGGCTGAGCTGAGCGATGCTGGCGGAGAAGAGCTCGGAGTGAACTAAGGATCTGGGCTCAGGGCTGGCACCCCTGCAGGAACCTGCCCCACCAAGGCACAGCTAGTGGGGTTCGAACCTGCACAGACAGCAGCTGGTTCTAACTCGGGCACTCTCCTGTCCAAACCACTTCTGCCCACTCCGCAGCTGCTCTCGGGATAGGAGCAGGGGCTGTAAAGAAGCTCATACCCTTCCTTCTGGATTTGATAGTAACGACAGAAGGGTAGCATCACACATGTATCTAATTTAGGAGAATTCAACCATTGGCTTCTGCAAAATACATGAATAGAAACAGAATACCCTCTTATAGTGTGGGCAACTCAGAGCTGGGCGAGGTTCTAGTACTGAGAGATTTATTCGGATTGTGCACACAGCCGGCTCCTAAACTCAAGCCTTATTTCAGGCGGTGCTCAAAGAAATAGTGTTTATACCTCTTGTATTCCTTTTTTATTCTTTCATCCTTCCGCTTTGCATTTATGTAACTTTAAAGACTAAAGTGATAGTTTCTACATATGCCCTTTCTTCTATACTGTATGTTACTATTTGTGACACATGTATACAAACATATTACCATAGGGAGAGCATATATGCAAAATTACGCAGACCTTATGGTCATCATGGATTTGCCAAAGCTGCTGTTGGTTACACAGGGCCCTTGCCGACACGCTGCCCTGGTACCCACAAAGGATGAGGCTCCACCACAGGCACCATCCTCCAAGCTCCTCATCTGGCATCTGCATCAAGCCAGGCATGATATGGCTTTGTCCAACATCCGGTGAGAAACTTTGAGAACTCGAGTGGCCCAGTTGACAGTGACAGGCGACCTACACACACTTCCCCACTGGGACCATTACCAGCAGCACCCAAGGCAGAGTGGAGATGGGAGAGGCACCAGCGCAGAACTGAGAGGTGGGGCACTTGAAGTCGGTTAAAGGGAGGTTGCCAGATCCGCGCCTGGCTTTTGGATTTTATTTTCTTTTGTCAATGTCAGTTTTGAATCATGCTGGCTAGAAGCAAGGAGTGACAAGGCTAGGTTCCTTCCTGAGCACGCTGTAAGCTCACAGCTCAGAAGAGTGACAGGTGGGGACATCATTCCCTCCACACTGCTAAGGAAGGACCATTTGGGCTCCTTCTGCAGATTTTCAAGCTGGACCATAATCCCACACTGAGGTGAAGGCTCTGAGACTTGAGGTCACCGTGGAAGTATCCACAGGCTCTCGACATCCCAGACTGAGGTGTTCTTCATAGCCCAGACCAGTCGGAGGGCCCAGACTTCCAAAGAACACACAAATAATTGTCAAAATAGTCACAGTCCTTCCCAATCTCAAACAAAAATCAGAGTCCCCATTTTTTAGATGAGGAAACTGTAGAATCTCCTGTGAAAGCAAGACGAGATCAGGGTTCTCTGAACTTCCAGTCTCCCAAAACAGTATTTCTGAAACTTTCTGGTTACCTTTAAAAAAATTTTTTTGATTGATTTTAGAGAGAGAGAGGAAGGGAGGGAGAGAGAGTGAGAGGGAAAAAGAGAGAGAGAGAACATCGATTTGTTGTTCCACGTATTCAGGCACTCCTTGGTGGAGTCTTGTGTGTGCCCTGACCTGAATGGAACCCACAAACTCGGTGTTTGGGACCCGAGCTGCACCGAGACTGTGCTCTAACCAACTGAGCTACCTGGCCAGGGCCTCCGGTTACCTTTTAATTGTTCATTATCAGGGGCTTCTCATCCCTCACAAATTTCACTAATTCCCACTCCCCACCCCTCATGCCTAAATCTTCTATTCACATTCTTCCCATTTTCCTCTTCAACTGGATCTCTCTCCTCCAAGGTCTAAACTTCTCCTTGAATCACTGAGGACCCAGCTTCCAGATTGGCACTTATCTGGAGCATCTCCTCTTTTTTTTTTTTGTTTAAGTCTTTCTTGCCGCTCGGAGTCCCCTCAGGACAGGCCCCTAGTTCCCCAGCATCCTGCCCAGGCCCTGCGTGACGCCTCAACTTCCTCGCCCTCCTTCCCCGTCACCGAGGGTCCCATCCCGCACGCAGCCTGCTCGGAAGTTTCCGACTCTGTTCTTCCCAGTCGCCCGGGTGCAGCTCCCGCCCTCTCCGAATCTCAGGCCTGAGCCCATTCTTTCCCGCGGTCCCCGCATCCCACCACCGCAGTCCCCGGACGGACTCGGGCTTCCGCGCGCTTACCGGACCAGAGCACGAGCTTGCCGTGCGCTTCCTCCTGGGACTCCGAGTCCCCGGCCAGCAGCGTGGAGGTGGCCTCGTAGGGCAGCGCCGAGCCCAGGCACACGTTGTAGCGCAGCGGCTCGCAGGCGGCAGCCCGACCGCAATGGCTCAGCAGCGGCGGAGGGCCGGTCGCCGCCGCGCTCCTCCTGGCGCTCCCGCCCGCGTTCCGCGGCCCAGGCCCGGTCGCGTTCCCGCTCAAGGCCATCCCCCGGCCCGGGCCCCCCAGCAGCAGCAGCAGCAGGAGCAGCAGCAGCCCCAGAGGCGAGAGCTCCGGGCCCCGTGCAAGGCGGGCAGCGGCCATGGCCAAACCCGCCAACTCAGCAGAAGCCCGGCGCCCCCCGCCCGCTCCCCAGACCCCCCTGGGCCCACACGCAACCCTCGGGGCCGCGGAGGCGACTCAGACGACCTGTGCGCCCCACGAGTCCTGTGCTGGGCTCCCCCGGACGCTCCGCGCGCCGCGGGCCCTCGGCGCCCAACTTCGGAAACTTTGGAACCTGGGGCCCATGTTTAGGCGGCGGAGGCCCGGCGGGGATGCACTGCTCCCTACCCCTTTCCCTGGCGATCCAAGTTGTCTTCAGCCCTGGGAGCTCCCGGGCCCCCCGATCTGCAGTCCCATCCCCTCTTCCACCATTAAAAACCACCTCCGGGCCCCGCGTTGGAGGCCAGGCGCGGGCCCGGGGTCCGGGACTATGTCCCCGGCGCCGCCCCCGCGCCAGCCCGGGGCCCAGCCGCCACCTTCGCCAGAGCGCGCCGCAGCCCCCCGACTTCTCCCCGCCGACTGCCCGGTTCCTTTGTTGCTCTAGCTCGCTAGGCTTTCTGGAATGCACGGGCCTCGTCGAGCCAAGCCCGGCCCCCCCTCCTCCACGGCTGGGGGAGGGACTGGCCGAGCCGGGGAAGAGGAGGGGAGGGGACGGGAGGGAGGAGGAGCACGAGCCGCGGCGACTCGGCGCGCAGCGAGTCCCGGGCCAGGCGCCGAGGCGACGCTGCCCGCCGCCCCAGAGCACGAGATAGGTGGGAGTCGTGTCCCGGAGCTGCCCCCAGGCTCGGCGGGCACCTTAATAAGACCTTTCGACCTGGTCGTCTGCAGGGAGCGGACTCCTCTGGTTTACCGCGGGAGAGACTGGGGGCGCCTGCCGTCGGCGGAAACCTTTATCCCGCCCCGCGCCCCATCTCGCCGGTCTGCTCTGCTCACAGACGTTTCGGCTCGTCCCGGGGCTCGGTCGAGAGCAGCCAGGGTTCGGGGTTCGCGCTCGTCCAATCCTCCCAGCTCGGGACCTGCGTGAGAGATGACCTCCGGGTCCTCGGGCAGCTGTCCCGGCCGCTGTTCCCTGCGGGCGCAGGTGTCTAGAAACCAAACGTGCCAACCTCAAGCCTTTATTGCTACCCATGTGTGGTCTGAATTGTGATTTTCAACGACGGGCCCTGGCGTGGCTTCGGTTGTGTCCCAAGGAAGCCCGTCCATCTTCGGAGGTTCCCTGCTGCTTACACGCCGGCGGAGAAGTTTCTGCGGCTCTCCCTTTTAACGCGGCTCATTTTGCCTTTCCTCGCCCACTCCTTTGCCCGTGCAAGTCCCCACTCCTGAGTTCACGGTTCGCGCCTAGAGCCAGGGATCCAGCCGGGAGCGCAGACTCGCACGTGTCTGGGCTGCGGATGGGGCGACCCACCAGGGGGGCTTTTCCCGCGTTCCCCCCTGCGCTGCCCTCTCCAGCCCGGCCCAAGTGCGCGGGTTCTGTGAGGTTTGGCCGTTTAAGAGCAAAACAATGACGGCACTTCAGCTGCCATCCTCGGCTGGAAGGAGCGCGGAGAGAATGAGAATGAATGTAATTCAATCTGGCAAGTCCTTCTGAAATCCTAGGATGGACGTGGCGCCACGAAGAGCAGGACCTGGCCCCAGAACTTGCGCCTTTTACTGCGGTGACAAGGTTTGCCCTCAAGCGACGGTAATCTGTTACGACAGCGCGGCAAAGCCTCCTCCTCCAGGACGGGGACCCTCCCCTCGTCTCTGCACACGCAGAGCTTCTCGTGCAGTGAGACATGCGTGTTAGTCGCTCGGTAAACGAGCGGCCTACACGAGGGGCGGAGTGAGTATACTATACTACAGGGTTTATAGCAGGGAGAGATCGGTGCCGGTGGAGGCGGAGGGGGTGGGATTTGGATCCAGCCCTGAAGTGTGAGCGGGAGGAGTCAGACGCGCAGAGAGGCGTGGAGCTGGCTCTACCAGGGGAGGAAACTATGGCTGCGGCTCGCAGCCTGACCGGCCTACCAACCAGGGCATACACAGTAAGGGATAAACAGGGAAACTGATTGGTACGAAAACGTGAGTAACATACAAAGAAATGAAGGTTTAAGTCTACCGGCAGTAAGAAAACAGTACAAGGTTTTGACGGAGGAGTGATATGTTTAAGAATATTAATCAGGTGATGTGAGGATGGTATGAAGGCTGGACCATTTTGAAGGAAGTTGCTGGCGATTTATGGAAGGAGTGGGAATAAGACTCTGTCATCAGGGCATAATATTCCCACTGGAAAAATAATTTCAAACATTAGGACCTACTTTGGCCATTTTTTTTTTCTGTGATATAAATGAAATGACTGCTACAACACATCCAAGGTTTGAGCCACAGAGAAAGTTGTCTGTTACCACACTGACATTCTGCTTCGTGCACTTTCTCCACTTCTTTCTATCTGGCTGTTTCTGCGGCAGCGCCGAAGCCCTGTGGGACTTCCTCGGCGTTGCATGTTGTTAGGGAGGAACCTGCATACGTGCTCTGACACCCTCTTACCGCTCTGCCTAAAAATTCTTCAAGTATGAAAGCTCTACCATTCCCCGTCTGGGATTCCTTGGGAGGTATGAGGAGTAATCGCATCATCGTAACATAGGACCTTTACACTGGGATGTAAGGGGGTGAACTGAGAAGATCCTAAGGTGGTGTCGTCCAGCCAGAATGCTCTTACGTTCTTTGCATCAAAAGGAAGGAGAAGTGGTCTGACTTATCTCTCGCTCGCTCGTTCTGTGTGTGTGTGCACATACACTGCTGTTCTCCAGGCTTCAGCATTCCTCTCTGGGAATCTCTCTGGCCAGCAGGAAGGCAGACTGAGGAAATTCTCATAGTACTGTCCACAGTTACTGGGCCAGGTTCCCACCAGTGGCAGCTACAACAATAGTAGCCATGGCTGCAATGTAAGGCGTCTTTCCCCAGAAACAGAAGGAAGGAGGGATTCGGGAATCCTGTCAGACGGCAGGTTTGGAAAGGAAGGAAAGTGTTTGGTGGGGACCAGGGGAGAGAGTATCTCCTGGTGGTTTCTGAATGGCACTCAGGGTCCTGGAGAAGGCTGATCCTCACAAGACTGACTGCCAGGGTCTTTCAGAGACTCCTCAGAGGTACTCAGCACACTCCTGGGCTCCAGCCTCATAGCAGGCTGCCGAGTACTCCTCTGCTGAGCCCGAGCCACCCCCTACCCAGCTCCTCAAGAGTCTTACTGTCATCTACATGTCATAACACAGTCCTGTTGTCAGGGCCATGAGGAGCGGTCCTGTGTTGACAATCTATTACAGTACTTGATTTGCTACAAGGAGCTTCTTGACTTCTGAGTCATTCTCATCAACTCCTTTGGCATTTTGAAGCCACGCATTCAACACTGACTCTCTGTGATTTGCCTCTGGGTCTTCCACTCAGAAACAATGAACATGCAAGTATCTAGGGGCGATCCATGCGTATCCTTGAAGCATGGGTTGCCTCCTGATGGTTTGGTTTTCACACTGATTAGAATTTGGAGCATAAGTGTTGCCAGTTCTTTCTTTTTCCCAGTGTTTCTTATTTTGCAACTCAGAGCATCAAGTCAGAGGACAGGCAAAATGGAAAAGGGGCTTGATAATCTGCCTCTCCAGAAAGGCAGCACAATAGATTTGGACCTAGGAACCTGAGTTAGGCCTTACTAGCCAAGAACTTTTGAGCATCTTATTCTAAGCCCCTATTTCTTCCTCTACAAACATGAGATGTTATCGGTTGTCTTCCTATACACCAGCAATGAACAATCTGAAAGGTAATTCAGATGGCAGTTCCATTTTTAAAGCACACAAGAGAATTAAATACTTAGGAATAAATCTAACCAAGGAGATGAAAAACTTGTACACCTGAAACTACAAAACATTGCTGAGAGAAAATTTAAAATACCTAAATAACTTGAAAGACACTGTGGTCATGGGTGGAAGACTTAGTATTGTTAAGATGTCAACGCTCCCCAAAGTGATCTTGGTTCAGTGTGACCCCGATCAACATTCCAACAGCCTCTTTCACAGAAATGGAAAAAGGACCCTCAAATACACGTGGGACTGCGAGGGGCCCTGAGTAGCCAAAACAATGTTGAAAAACATTAATACAATTGGAATACTCACACTTCCTGATTTTGAAACTTACTACAAAGCTGTGGTAATTAAAGCACTGTGATACTGGCATGCAGACAGACAGACGTATACGCCGATAGAGAAAACAGAAAGTCTAAAAATAAACCTGACAATTCATTGTTTAAAAGGTTCTAAGAACTCTCAATGAGAAAGGACAATCTTTTCAACAAGTAGTGATAGGAAAATCAGATATTTACATGCAAAAGAATGAAGTTGTATGCTTACCTTATACGATAGGGAAAAATGAACTCAAAATGGATCACAGACCTAAGTTTAAGAGCTAGTACTATAAAAATCTTAGGAGAAAACATGGGAAAAATATACATAACATTGGATTTGGTGACGATTTCATGGATATGACACCAAAAGCCTGGGCAATAAAACACAGATAAACTGGACTTTACCAAAATAAAGAACTTTCGGGCATTCATGGATACTATAAAAAAAGACAACCTATAAAATGGGAGAAAATATTTGCAAATCATATATCTGATAAAGAATTAATATCCAGAATATATAAAGAACTCCTAAAACTCAGCAACAAAACAAGCAGCCCAGTTTCAAAGGGGGAAAAAATTTGAACAGACATTTCTCTGAAGATATACAAATAGCCAATAGACACATGAAAAAAGTTTCAACATTGTAAGTCACTGGGGAAATGCAAATGAAAACCACACTGACATACAACTTCACAACCAATAGGGTGGATATTTTTTAAAAACATGAAAAATAAGTGTTAGCAAGGATATGAAGAAAATGGAACCATTGTGCATTGCTGGTAGAAATACAGAATGGTGCAACTTTTGTGAAAAAGTTTGGTGGTTTCTCAAAAAGCTAAATGTAGAACTGTCTTCCTGTGACCCAGCCATTCCACTCCCAGGTGTATGTTCCAAAGAGCTGACAGCAGGGAGTCACGTACTTGTACATGAACGTCCATAGCAGCACTATTCACAACTGCCAAAAGGTAGAAATGACCCAAGGACGTCCATCAACAGATGGACAAACAGACTGTGGTATGTCCCTAAAAATGAGTATGATTTTGTTACTTGGTACAATATTGATGGACTTTGAAAACATTATGCATAGTGCATAAGCCAAACACAAAAGAACAAATATTAAAAGATTCCGCTTATATCAGCTACCTAGAATAGACAAATCACAGACACAGAAAATGGAATATAGTCACTAGGGGCTAGAGGAAGGGAAGAAAGGGGAGGTGTTTAATGGCATAGAATTTTTGATGGGGATGATGAAAAAGTGTTGGGTCTAATAGTAGTGATGGTGTATAACCATCACTAAACATACCAAATATATTTAATGCCACGGTATTGTACACTTACAAATGGTTAAAATG
>PVKM010043564.1:0-12487 GCA_004027735.1 Carollia perspicillata | reverse complement strand
CTAAGTGGTCTGGCCTGGCTCTTGCTCTCCAGTGATCAGCCACTAGAAAATCACCATCCAGGTAGTTGTTCTTGCTGCAGCCAACTTCTAGCCTAAATCAGAGCCAGCTAGTGGAGCCTTTGAATATCCACTGAGAAACAGTTGACCCGTGAGCATGACAGCAAATGCCTGTTGTTTAAGCTACTGAGCTCTAGAGGTTTTATGTCATGTAAAACTATTGTAGGAAAACAGACTAATATAAATCTTTCAAACCCTTCAGTGTTTTATCTGCTAACAGCTGTCATTTAAATATTCATAGATTGTAGAGTAATCTTATTTTATTTTTTAAATTTATTTTTAATTTGGAATATTTTGAAATCTACAATATAGAAGATAACTTCTCACAGAAATACTACGCTAGATTTAACTGTTATTCATAGTTCCCCTTTTTTATTCTTATAGCAAGAAATTTTAAACTTTACAAATAGTCAAGCAAAAAATAAAAACAGTTCTTTTAATGGAAAGTATCAGAAATGTGAATAATGACAACTAAAATGTTATCAGGGCTAGGTAATTTTTAGCTAAATTCTAGATAACCTTTTAAAAACAGAAGATCCATATAATAAAGTTATTTACACATTAAAATAACAAATTGGTATTTGTGACACCGTAAGAAATAGATCTTTTGTTTTTTCTTTGGATTCTGACCTAGAGATCTAAAAGTGTTGTACCTGTCTGAATTATAAAAATTATAAGAGAGGCTTTTTGAAAAAAATAACACTTGGTGTTTGTCTCAGGTTTCTGGCACACAGACCCTGAAAACCTAGTTTCTCCTGAGTGATACATCTTTCGTAGGGCAAGGAAATGGCTGTTAGCCGTGAGCCCCTCACAGCTTCAGGGTGATGACTGTTCAGAAAGTCCAAGCAAGGGCTAGAGACTTGGCACTTTGACCCCTTTCCTGACCTCTGCGGAGGAGACAAGAGCTAGCATTTGACTTGATCAACAATAGCCAATGATTTAACCATTCATGTCTATGTAGTGAAGGCTCTATAAGAACTCTAGATGATGGGGTTTGGAGTGTTTCCTGATTGCTGAATGCATCTGTGTTCTGGGAGGGTGGTAAACCCTAACTACACAGGACAGAAGCTCCTAAACTCAGGACCCTTCCAGACCTTGCCCTATACATTTCTTCATCTTGCTGTTTATCTGTATCCTTCCAATGTCCTTTAGAAAGCCTGTAAGCATCAATAAAGTATGTTTCTTAGCCTTATGATCCATTCTAGCAAATTGTTGAATCTGAGGATGTGCTCATGAGCACCCCAGATTTATGGCAGGCAGTCAGAAGTACAGGATATCTAGGACCTGTGATTAGCATCTGAAGTGGGGCAGTCAGTGGGATTGAGCCCGATACCTGTGGGGTCTGCATCAACTCTGAGCAGTTCATGTCAGAATTGAATTGAGTTGTAGTACAAGCAGTCGGTGTATAGGAATAATTGTTTGGTATGGGAACTAGCCCCCCTCCATACATTTTGTGTCAGAAGTGTGGATACCATTATGGTATATTACACTTGAATTAATTTATAAATACATAAATTTAATACCAGTATTAAAGATATTATAAAATGAAAACTATAGATTCACCTATAATGCAAATATAATGGAAAAAAATAGAACACTGCCACTATACCTAGGTAAGTATCAAAAGAATATACTGTAATAAAATACAAACCACTAGAAAGTCAATGTAATTTAAAACATGCTCATATCAATGGCTACCAAAAATATATTTTATTTACTAATTAAGCATTTATATAACATCTAGTATATGAATGACATACAAAAACTTTATGATTGATAGGTTTTTAATGCTTATAACAATTTGCAGAATACATGCTATCATATGCAATTTTCACAAGAAAAATAAATGAAGCAAAGAAAGGATAAGTACTTTGTCCAACATTATACAGAAAAGAAATTCTGGAGATAGGTTTCAAATCTAGGCATTCTATCTTCAAAGTCTGTACTTCCAACCATTATGATATTCTTTCTCTTTTTTTTAAATTTTCTTATTTTTTGATTTAACCTTTATTGTATTTTTCCCATTACCATTTAATCCCCTAATAACTCCTTCTCCCTAGAAATCCTTTTTAAAGGTTATGTATCAATTCTGAATAAAAATCTCAGCTGGGCATCAGCAATGAATGGTTACTGGGCCAAATCTACCTGCTTTCCATTTTTTAAAATAAAGTTTTATTAGCACAAAAATATATCCATTTATTTATGTATTGTCTGTGACTACTTTCATGCTACAACTGTAGAATCGAGTAGTTGTGACAATGACCATATGTCCTGTAAAACCTTAAATATTTTCTGTATGGCCCTCTTACAACTATAGGCGTGATGATTCTTGTTCTAGGCAAAGTAGGAAAAGAAAATGACATGAAAAGCTAAAAAAAAACTTCCTAAATTATGAAATACTTGAATATCAATATTTTTCTAAATTATAAAATATTTGTTACTCTTTTAATTGAGATCATCAACTTGGTAGGTATTCCCACTATTGTCATTATCATTATAATTTTTGTTGTTTAGACTGGGAAAAAAATGAACCATTTAGCATCTAAACACAAAAGAGCTACCATAATCTCATTTGCACTGTGGTTTTATACCTAGAGAAACCACGTAAATAAAGCATAAACACCTAAATTTAATACTGGGTTAATGTCATATGATTAGATGAAAGGTAAAGAAAAATAAATGGATTTTCTCAATATTGGTAATAAGCACCTGAAGTATAATAAACATTCTTCCTTATTGGTAATAATGGCTATAAATTACTTATGAATAAACTTAACACAAAGGCAGAATTTCTAGATGATGAACCTATATGGTCCGGTATGGGATGGCACAACTTTAGTATCATAAATATGTTAATTTTAAAAGTAATAAATTTAACACACTTCTGATTAGATTCTAACTTCTAAAAATTGAATAAAAGGATCTTCATGTTTATATAAAGGGAAACAAGATAATAGCAACAAAATATGTAGAGAAGTATGAGTGATCATTTTGCTGTGACAGAGGACCTATCACTAAGTCACCATAAACATAACACAAGGTACTGCTGTAAAACCAGATATTCAGGCCAACAAAGGAGAGAGTTTAGAAATACATCCTATTACTTGGGAGAATTTAATGTATGGCAGAATGGTAATCAATTTAGCAAGGAATAAATAATATACTTAGTAAATTCTGATGACAAGCTGTCTCTAGTCATTACAAGAAAATAAAGTTTGTTTCTATCTTGTACTAATAAATTTCCTGGTGAGTTAAAATTTTAGTATAAGAAATAGATAAAATAGAAGGTTTGGAGAAACCTTCATAATTAAGATAACCAAAAGCAATGAAAATAAATGTACTTGACCATATCAGATGGTATGGTATACCATATTGTATGGTATATTTCCCACACAAAAATTTTGTATGGGAGATATATTCTTTATTTTTAGAATACATATGTATATGTACATGTATGTGCGCACATATGTATGTATATACACATATGTGTATCATATATGTGATTTACATGACACATATGATCCGAATATGTCATTTGTTTGTGTGCTTTGCATTTTCCACAATCTATTCTTTATTTTTAGAATATATATGTGTATGTATATACACACACACACACACACACATATGAATATATATATTCTAAAAATAAAGAACAGATTGTGGAAGATGTAAATCAGAGGATAGATGCAAAATTGTTTACAATCAACAAATTAGTTTTGTGAGTTGGCAAGAAAAGTGCAAACAACTCAATAGATAAATGGATATTAATAGTCAAGGCAAAAAATGTAAATACGTACCCAGTAAACCTAAAGTAAAATGCTCAAAATCCAAAATGGCAAGGAATTACTTGTTAAAATAAAGATAAGATTCCCTCTTCCTGATTACATATTTGATTTTATTTACTACATATTGTTTTTTTCATTAGTCAATGGACATTTGGATTGTTTCTGCTTTTTGGCTATTGTGACTAGAGCTGCTGTCTGCATTAGCCAGTCTTATTCATTTCTTTTGAAATAATTCTTTCTATTTCTTAGTTACACGTGACATACAATATTAAATTAGTTTCACATGTACAATTCAGTGATTACACACTATATAAGTTTAAGTGATCACCCCAATAAATCTAATACATATCTGATACCATATATAGTTACTACAATATTATTGACTATATTCCCTATGCTGTATTGAACATCCCTGTAACTATTCTGTAACGACCAATTTGCACTCCTTCATCCCTTCAAATTTTTCACTCATCCCCCCAATCCTCCTCCCATCTGGCCACTGTTTCTGTTCTGCTTGTTCATTTATTTTGTTTTTTAGGTCTATTTTGTCTGATGTAAGTTTTGCTATCCCAGCTTTTGTTCATTTGCTTAGTCCACTTTTTATGAAATATCTTTCTCTATCTCTTTACCCTCAGTCAGTGTGTCTTTTGATCTGAAATGAGTCTGTTATAGACAGCATATGTAAGGGTCTTGTTTTGTTATCCATTCAGCTACTGTATATCTTAACTGAAATATTTAATACATTTTCATTTAAAGTAATTATTGATAGATATGTATTTATTACCATATTATTATTCATATTTTGTATCTTTACTTTTTCCTTCTTAAAGAAGACCCTTTAACATTTCTGGTAATAGTTGTTTGGTGGTGACAAACTTCTTTAGCTTTTTCTTGTCTGGAAATATCTTTATTTATCCCTTGATTTTAAGTAACAGCTTTTCTGGGTAGAGTAATCTTGGTTGTAAGTTCTCGTTTTTCACAACTTTGAGTATTTCTTGTTAATCCCTTCTGGCCTGCAAAGTTTCTGTTGAGAAATCAGCTGACAGTCTTATGGGAGCTCCTTTGTAGATAGCTAACTGCTTTTCTCCTGCTGTTTTTCAATATTTTGTCTTTGTCTTTAACCTTTGGCATTTTAATTATGATGTATCTTGATGTGTACCTCTTTGAATTTATCTTGTTTGGGATTCTTTGTGCTTCCTGAATGTATGCCTGTTTCTTTCACCAGGTTGGGATGTTTACCATCATTATTTTTTTTCACAAACGTTTTCAATTCCTTGATCTCCCTCTTCTTCTGGTACCCCCCATGATGTGATTGATGTTGGTACACTTGATGCTGTCCCAGAGGCTGCTTATACCACCCTTATTTTTTTATTCTTTATTCTTCTTGCTGTTCCGATTGGTTGTTTTCTACTTTCTTATCTTCCAAATCTCTAATTTGATCCGCTGCTTCATTTACTCCACTGTTGATTCTCTGTAATGTATTCTTCATATCAACGAAGAAGCAATGACATTCATTGCATATCAAATGAAGTGCAATCTTCATTTCTAGCCAGTTCTTTTTCCTGTATTTTATCTCCATTTTTGTTTCTTTCTCTTTGTCAGAGTTCTCATTAAGTTCATCTATTTCCTAAGTTCATTAAGCATCCTTATAACCAGTGTTTTGAATGCTTCATTTAGTAGATTGTCTCTATTTTGTCAGTTCTTTTTCTGGAGTTTTATGTTCTTTCATTTGGGACATGTTTCTTTTGTCTCTTCTTTTTGCCTCCCACTATGGGTCTATTTCTATGTATTTGAGCTGCTACATCTCCCAGGCTTGGTAGAGTGGCCTTATGTAGCAGGTGTCCTGTAGGATCCACTGGCAGAGCTGTCCTGATCACCTGAGTTTGGCATTCCAGGTGTACCACCTGTGTGACCACATATACCCTCTTGTTGTAGTTGAGCTTTGATTGCTGTTGGCACATCAGTGGGAGGATTAACCCCAAGGTCAGTCAGCTGCAAGGACTGGCTATAACCACAGTGGAGGATCAGCTATGTAGGGACTGACACCATAGAGCAGGAACTACTTCAGTAGAACCCTGGCACCTGCTGAGTGTGTCACTTGTGGAGGTGGTTGGATGATGCTTCAATGTGGTCTGAAGCTGTCCACCAGGTTAACTGACTCTGGGGCCTCCTGGGAGGTGCACGCCAAGTTCAGCCACTACCTGTACCCTGCCTGAGGCCACCTGGCATGAGCTACAAAGCAATCTACAGTTGGCTACAACTTGTGCTGAGTCTATAAGTGTCCAGGAGAGGCCCAGGTGCATATCAAGGTCAGCTGCCACTAGTGCTGGGCCTGGGGCTACATAGTGATAGGAATGGGGCATGCTAAGGCCACATGCTGCTTGTTTGAGAGATTTTAGTCAAGTCCGAAGCACAAGCCAAAACAAGCTGTTTTTATGGAAAAGCCACTGCAAATGGCTTGGGCTGCACTCACAAATTGGGTGGGGTGTGGTTCCATGGAATCACCAGAATTGTTTGAATGGTGTTAACCAGATTGATGGAGGCTCAGATATGTTGCCTGCCTGCTGGCTCTGTGTGAGGAAGGCCCAGAAAAGAACAGTGGTCTCTGTCAGAACCCTGTCTGGGAGGAAGCTTCCCCTCCAGGTCTCATCCTGATGCTAGACAACTCAGTTCTTCCCTGTATGTCCCTGATACTCCAATGCTGGAGATCATAGTGAGCGAGTCTGAGTAAGTACATATGCAGGCCCTTTAAGAGAAACAGCTGGGGCCCCAGAAGCCGTCCATCTCACTCAGCCACAATCCCTGCTGGTTTGCACAGCCAAAAGTTATGGGGGGCTTCTGTTCCTGGCACTAGAACCCAGGCCTGGGTGGGCCAGAAGAGGGCTGGGACACCTCATTCCACAGGGAGGACCTCTGCATCTGAGATATTCCTCCTGATTTTTATCCACCACATCGGGTATAGGATCAGCTGGTTCTGAGTCTCTGCTGCTCCTACCAGCCTCAATGTTGTTCCTTCTTTATATCCTTAGTTGTTGGACTTCTGTCCAGCTAGATTTTGGGCAGTTCTGAATGACGGTTTTTCTGCAGTTTAGTTGTAGTTTTGATATGGTTGTGAGAAGATTCAAGCCCCACTTCTACCTATGCTGGCATCTTGAGCAGAACCCTCCAACTTGCATATTCTAGATTTCCTTTTTTAATTTGAAGTTTCCAGTTTACCTAAGCTATATTTAGGTGTCAAAGTTTTTTCACAGACAGAACTCCTTGGGCTTTATTTTTTTTAAAGATTTTATTTATTCATTTTTTGGAGAGAGGTGAAGGGAGGGAGAAAGAGAGGGAGAAAACCATTGATGTGTGAAAGAAACATCGATCGGTTGCCTCTCACATGAACCCCAACCAGAGACTGGGCTGCAACCCAAGCATATGCTCTGACCAGGAATTGAACCAGTGACCTTTTGCTTTGTGGAATGACTCAACCAACTGAGGCATACCAATCAGGTCTCCTTTTACTTTTTGAATCTGAGGTTCTATGGCATCAGGTAAGCAATATTCTGTCATTTATCTCTCAAACAACATCTCAGTGCATTCTCTGCCTTCCCTTTCACTGTGGTTCTTCATTGTCATATGCACGAGTAGTTTATTGTTCCATATCCCTTCAAATTTTTAATTCTTCCCCTCCTGTTTATTTTCTACATACTGATAATCTAGTTCACTAATTTTTTCTTCATCTTTGTGAAGCTACTTTGTGGCTCACTCTTTCCAATGAGCTTTATTTTTATTTTATTTTTAGAAATATTTTATTTATTTATCTTTAGAGGGGAAGGGAAGGAGAGAGGGAGAGAAATATCAATGTATGGTTGCCTCTCATGCGTCCCCTGCTGGGAACTGGCCTGCAACCCAGGGAATCCAACCGTTATCCTTTGGTTCGTAGGCCCAAGCTCAATCCACTGAGTTACACCAGCCAGGCCAATGAAGTTTATTAATAACTATTCTTCATTTCTGGCTTGTCTTCTAGTCACACTGTCCTTTATTATTAGTTTTATTCTTCCCTTTTTGTTTAATCTCTTCACTGTTTATTTAGGTGTTTCTTGTCTCATTGCAAGCTATTTCATTACATGCTGTTTGTTCTTGGATTAGTTCCTAGAGTTATGTAACTTTTGTCTTTATTTCTTTAAAAAATTTTTTATTATGCTAATGCAGTTGTCCTGTTTTATCCCCTTTATTTCCCTCTGAACTGCACTCCCTACCCACCAGCAATCCAAATCCCCCACCCCTTAGTTCATGTCCATGGGTCCTACATATAAATTATTTGGCTTCTCCATTTCATACAATATTCTTAACCTTACCCTGTCTATTTTATACCTACCATGTATGCTTCTTATTCCCTGTACCTCTTCCCCCAATCTCCACCCCATGCCCCCTGCTGGTAACCCTCCATGTGAACTGCACTTCTGTGATTCTGTTCCTGTTCTAGTTGTTTGCTTAGCTTGTTTTTTGCTTGTTTTTTTTAGGTTCACTTGTTGAGACTTATGAGTTTGTCGTCATTTTACTGTTCATATTTTTATTATCTTCTTTCTCGTAGATAAGTCCCTTTAACATTTCACATGGTAAGGGCGTGGTGATGATGAACTCCTTTAACTTGACCTTATCTGGGAAGCACTTTATCTGCCCTTCCATTCTAAGTGATAGCTTTGCTGGATAGAGTAATCTTGGATGTAGGGCCTTGCCTTTCATGACTTTGAATATTTCTTTCCAGCCCCTTCTTGCCTGCAAGATTTCTTTTGAGAAGTCAGCTGATAATCTTATGAGCACTCCTCCGTAGGTAACTATATCCTTTTCTTTTGCTGCTTTTAAGATTCTTTCCTTCTCTTTAATCTTGGGTAATACAATTATGTGCCTTGGTGTATGCTTCCTTGGGACCAACTTTTTTGGGACTCTGTGTGCTCCCTGGACTTCCTGGAAGTCTATTTCCTTTGCCAGCTTGGGGAAGTTTTCTTTTGTTGTGTTTCCAAATAACTTTTCAATTTCTTGCTCTTCCACTTCTTCTTCTGGCACCTCTTTGATTTGGGTGTTGAGACATTTAAAGTTGTCCCAGAGGTTCCTAAGCCTCTCCTCAATTTTTTAAAAATTCTTGTTTCTTCATTCTGTTCTGGTTGAATGTTTATTTATTTCTTCTGCTCCAAATCATTGATTTCAGCCCTGGTTTCCTTCCCTTCACTGTTGATTCCCTATACATTTGTCTTTATTTCATTTTGCATAACCCTCACTTCTTCCTCTATTTTGAGACTATACTCAATCATTTCTGTGAGCATCCTGATTATTAGTGTTTTGAACTCTGCATCTGGTAGGTTGGCTACCTCGTCATTGCTTAATTCTATTTTTGGATCTTTGATCTGTTCTTTCATTTGAGCCATATTTTTTTGTCTCAGCACAGCTTTTACCTTGTAAGGGTCAGACCCTTATATATTTGCTAGGGAGGGGCAACCCATGTTGTTGTGTTGTGGTGCCGTATGTTGGGGAGGGGTCAGAGAAGGAACAATGCTACTTGCTCAGCTCTCTGCTGGCTTTCAGTCACTTCCCATGCTACTCACAAGCAAATTGGGTCCTTCTGGTGCTGATTCCTGGGTGAATGGTTTTTGTAAATTCTAGGACCCTGTATGTGTCTCCAGTGAACTCTCCTGTGAGGCTGGGATTTTCTCCTGCTGCTGCAACACCCACAGGTTTTTACTGCCAGAGGTTTTGAGGCTTTATTTCCCAATGCTGGAACCCTGGGTTTCTCAGTCTGTCTTGCTCCCCAGTTGTTCCTCCTAGTTTATCCTCACACAAATGTGGGACTGCCCCATCCACCAGCTACCGCCTCACCTGCCTGGCCCTCCAGATGCCACCTTGCTGAGTGTCCTCTCAGCCCTGGCTGTGGGTCTGTGTCCCTCCTACCAGTCTGAATGAATGTTTTTTTAACTCCTTGGTTATCGTGGACTTCCATACAGTTCAATTTTCTGGCATTTCTGGTTATGTTTTGTTTTTGTTTTTAAATTTGTTGTTGTCATCCTTTTTGTTGTGCAAGGAGGCAAAGTGTATCTACCCATGCCTCCATCTTGGCCAGAAGCTCAGTTATGTAACTTTTGAATATGCTCATGTAAAGATAGGTTTTTTTTTTTTCCCCCTGCGGCAATAGAGGGCACCCTTGGTGATTAATCTCCTTCTAGTGTGCTTTTGTAACAGTGTATAGCCAAGGGCAGGGGAGGCAAATAAGGACTTGTGCTGGGGTCCAGAACTCTGTGTCCAGGAAATATTAGAAAAATATATAGGATGTCCTCACCCCCACAAGTCTGAGCTGGAGGATGGGATGCATGGAACAGGGCCATTGCAAGAACAGTTAACATCTCTGTAACTTTTCACTGGTTCCATAGATATATTAAACAGCTGTGGCCATACTTTGAGCCAGGGGGATGGGGGCGACTTCAATCCATGATGTAACTGGCAGGCTACTCCCCCTGGTTAGAGCCTGCATAAGCCTTGGAGATGAATGGCTCCACATCGCAGGGCCAAACCTACCTGGAATTACTATGACAGCCCAGTCAAGCTGGAAATATGGGAATACTGGCAGCTGTGCCAATTGTTGGAGGAGATGGAAATGGTGCAGCAGAGGAAGATTGGTGCTGGGATTTAAACCCAGGCACAGCAGCCATATGGGGTCTTTTTGGGACCATGGGGCTTGGGCAGAGAAGAACCACGGACTTTCATTTCTTTTTCTGAGATACAGTATCAGTCAGACACTGATGACAAGGTAAATGTTGTATTCAAAGTGGATAATATATAGCACTTCCACACAGAACTCACCACATTTAAATGTTAGTTGTTTTGCTTATATTTATTGACTACAAGGCTCTGCTTCACTTTTTTCCATTAGCACAATCAACACTGAAGCTCAATGAGATTAATAACTACCTTTCCGATCAACATTACATATATGAGTCCACTGTCTCCCCCTGGATAGGATACACATATTTATTTAATATATTTGTAACATGTTGCAGGATTATATTCTCCTTATATTTGTAAATCAAATTCTATTAAAGTTATTACACCTCTTACCTCAAAAACAACATCTTCATAACATTTGCGTGCACAAAATGGGCCAATAATTCTTAGTAGATCCTTTTTATCCTCATTTTGAATTATAACCTTAGGTAGATATAGGTGCTTAGCCGGAATAACATAACCTAGTAGTGTACCAGGAGGACAGTAGATTTTTATCTACAAAAGCAAAAGAATATGTAACACACGATCATCATTGTTGTCCTCCTCATAATCATTATCATAATAATAATAATAATATGAGTTCTCACTTAATGAGTACTTTTATTGCAACAGGCAATATTCTTTCTTTCCAGCTTTATTGATGTATAATTGACAAGTATAATTATAATATATTTAAAGTGTGCAATGTGATGACATATACATTATGAAATGATTACCACAATCAAGTTAGTTAACACATCTGTCACCTCATATAGTGATGCTTAAGATCTCTCTTAGCAAACTTGAAATATATAGCATAGTCACCATGCTGTACATTTGATACTCAGAACTCATTCATCTGATAACTAGAAGTTTGTACAGTTCGACCAACATTTTCTCATCCTTCCTTCCCCAGTCTCTGGCAAGTACTATTCAAATCTCTTTTTCTATGAGTTAGATGTTTTTTTTTTAGATTCAGTATACGAGTGATACCATATAGCACTTGCCTGCTCCTATCTGACTTATTCCCCTTAGCGTAATGCCCTCTAAGTGCACCCATGTTGTCTTGATGGCATGATTTTCTTCTTTTATTTGGTTGAATAATATCCCATTGTACATACATATGTTTATACTACATCTTCTTATCCACTCATCCATCAATGGACACTTAGGTTTTTTCTATATTTTGATTATTTTGAATAATGCTTGAATTAATATGGGAGGGTAGATATCTCTTTGAAGACCTGGTCACATTTCATTTGCATACATACCCAGAGGTGGGATTGCTGTATCACATAAACCTGCCTGTTTTTTTCCACAGTGGCAGTAACAATTTGTATGTATTCCCACCAACAGTGTAAGAGGGGTCCATTTTCACCACACGCTTGCCAAATTATATCATTTTTTTTTGATAACAGTATTCCTAACAGGTGTAATGTGATATCATATTATAGTTTTGATTTTAATTTCCTTAATAATTAGTTATGTGGAACAGGTTTTCATATATCTGTGGTCTATTTTTATGTCTTACTTGGAAAAATGCCTGTTCAGCTCCTTTGCCCACCTCTAAGTATAACATACTATTCTTGAAATACTTGATTGAAAACACTTGTTTAGATGTGTGAACAGAGCTCTGATCACTGGTGCAATTTTCCAGGATGAGTGGCAATGGTTCTATAAGGAAAATGGGGCCAGGATCTTGGCTCTGCTGTTGGCTGGGTGACCTAGAGAGTACAGTACAGTCATTTGTAAATGATGCCTTCCTAGACAGTTTTCTAAGATCAACAGTCTAATGTGTGTTGCTGTGCCCTTTACATTTACAGCATATATCCTCAAACTCTGTTTTTCCTCAGATACTCCTATGGAAAAGTACTATCATATCTAACCCAAATGACATAAAAAAAAAA
>PVKM010043563.1:0-12484 GCA_004027735.1 Carollia perspicillata | reverse complement strand
TATCCAGCAAAACTTTCATTCAGAATGGATGGGCAGATAAAGTGCTTCTCAGATAAGATCAAGTTCAAGGAGTTCATCATCACCAAGCCCTTACTATATGAAATGTTAAAGGGACTTACCTAAGAAAAAGAAGATAAAAATATGAACAGTAAAAGGACAGCAAACTCACAGTTATTAACATCCACACCTAAAACAAAAGTAGACTAAGCAGTCACCTAAAACAGGAGCAGAGCCACAGAAATGGAGGTCACATGGAAGGTTAGCAACAGGGGAGTGGGAGGAGAGGGTGGGGAGAAGGTACAGAGAATAAGTAGCATAGACGGTGGGGAGAAAATAGACAGGGAGAGGGCAAGAGTAGTGTGGGAAATGTAGAAGCTAAAGAACTTATGATACATGAACATGAACTAAAGAGGGGGAGTGCGGGTGGGAGGGGGTGTGCAGGGTGGAGGGAGATGAAGGGGGAAATGGGACAACTGTAATGGCATAATCAATAATATAAAAAAATAAATAAAAAATAAAAAAAAGAAGCAAGCAACCAACTTGGCTTCACCATGCAGCTGGCCTTTTGACCCTCCAGTGTGACGCCCAAGCTCTCTCTGTCTCTTACTTCATTTGTCTCCCAACTGCCATATTTTTCTGTGTATAATGTGCATTTTTTTGCCCAAATTTTGGAGGGAAAAATAAGGATGTACATTTTACATGGGTAGTAATAATTCCAAAGCTATATAAATGTTTTTAATTCTTTTCTTTATGCTTATGCATTAAAGTGGAACTCTAGAAAGCAATAACAATATCTATATTCAAAATAATACCCTGGAATATAATCAGCAGTTGTATTTCTAAATATAAATAAATAAATAATTGAATTAAAATATTAAAACAAAAGATGTTTTCCTGAAAGTTTGGGCCAAAAGTGTAGATATGCATTATACATGGAAAAATATGGTAATTTGGTAAGGTTTTGGAATGGGGTCTAGGACTCCTTTGAACCTTAAAAGATTTTAGTCAGAGTTGTTCCACCAATATCCTCATGTCCCCCCTTACTTCTTCTTTAAAAATGATTTTATTTATTTATTCTTAGAGAAAGGGGAATGGAGGGAGAAAGAGAGGAAGAGAAATGTAGATGTATGAGAGAAACGTTGATTGATGGCCTCTTGCATGCATCCTGACCAGGGACCAGGCCCATAACCCAGGCATATGCCCTGACCAAGAATCGAACCCATAACCTTTTGCTCTTGTAGGATGACACCCAGCCAACTGAGTTTCAGCAGTAGGCCCCCCTTGGTTTCTTTTTCCAAGTGCCTCTGGTCTGGCTTCTTGTTTCTTTCTTGTGTAATGCCTGGACTCAGGTAGCAACATGGTATAGCTAGCCCCAGCTGGCACTTTGAGATGAACATCAGGAATTTGGCAGAGTCCGTGAGTGTGAGAAGCAAGAGATCTATATGAGAGGCAATAGGTAGCATGGGAGGGGTGAGCCAGTGACAACCACAGAGGTATGGGGGTGCCTTAAGAGCTCAGGCTGATAGCATCCAAAAAGTATTGCCCAAATGCTTTCTTCTGGGTGTAGTGGTAGCAGCTCCCACATGTGTGCTTAGAGCCTGAGGGGAGAGAAGGCCTGCTCGTAGGCCTCTTCTCTGAACCTGAGGTATAAGTACACCCCTTTATCCCCCTCTTCCCACATGCATAAGCCACAAAACAACACATCTCCCTGGAGCATCAATTGAAGGTGGAGGCGTTTTTCTCTGTTTACTGAAGCCAACATGGATATAGGAGGAAATAGAAAGTTGAATTGACATGGATTTAGGAGGCTGAAATTCAAAGAGTGTGTGGCAGATAGCTTTGAGTCTCATCTACAGCCCTGCATTGCACTTGGGTAAGAAACACTGTAGGGTGGGGGGATTATTTTTATGAAGGACATAGGCTTCCTGGAAAGGTGCTCAAGGGTATTTCCAGAGGAGGAGGAGGAACCCAGTCAGGCTTCTGGGGTGGAAAGGTAGTGTGTACCTCCGCTGTGGGCAGACAGAAGGTTCTGCCTTGGAGGCTTTTGCTGAGGCCTAGATTCATGGCAGAGGCTGGTGTACTGAGGGTGGGAAACCCTTCTGAGTTAGACTAAATAAAGTCAGTTTTCCAAGTGGAGGTTATTTAGAGTGTCCCCTCCATTGGTTGAGTTCTCCTGCCTTTGGCCAAGCTGCTACACAAGCACAGTGATGTGGGCTAGTAGGCTGCTACAATACACCAGAGAATCAGGCTTTTGTTCATTTAGGAAGCTGTAGCCACTGCACTCTCCTGTCCCATTTTTGTTGGCTGCTGAGAGCCACAAAGAGGCAGTGCAACAAATAAGGAGAGTAGAGTCTTTTAAAGACAAAGTTATGTGTTTTGTTGTTTTGCTTTTTGTTTTCAACCTTTTTTCCTTAGGACTGAATAGGTAGCTCATGTGTTGTCAATAGGTTTTGTGTTGCCAGCCTTGAAATGAGATCTGGGCCTCCATCTCTCACACAGGCTAGTGATGTTGGGCAAGTGCATTAGTGATACCCTCAGTGATAAATGAGATCTCTTTTTTCGATCTTCATTTGGATGCATTGTATATTATAGGCCATTTTTTTCTCATTGGAATGTCTCTCAACTCTAGTATTTGAGTGAGGTGACAGCTGAGGCCTCAGGCTTGGCCTCTTAAATATCTAAGAAATACTTAAATTAGAATTGCTTTTTAAAGACTGAAAAGTTCTGTACAAACTTCTGTAAACTGCTTGAAAAAAAAGAATGCTACTAAAGACATGTTCCATAACTGACCACTGAAATCTTTTTAAAATAGCAGTTAGCTTCTTATTTTGAAAAACTTATGGACTCTTGGGAGTTGCAAAGAGACTTCTGATGGTTGCATCTTATATAATACTTGTACAATATCCAAACTAGAAAATTGATATTGCTATAGGCTTTTGTGTAAACATAATTTTTTATTTCTCTTGGATAAATGACCTAGAATGCAATTGCTGAGTCATATGATAATTGCATGTTTAATTTTAGAAGAAACTACCAAACACTTTTGCAGAGTGGCTGCACCATTTTCCATTACTACCAGCAATGTGTGAATGATGTATTTTTTCCATATCCTCGCCATCTTTTGGTGTTGTCACTTGTTTTTTTTTTTTTTAATCTCAGCCATTCCAATAAATGTGTAGTGGTATCTCACTGTGGTTTTAATTTCCAATTCTCTAATGGTTAATGATATTTAACATCTTTTCATGTGCTTATTTTTCATCTGTAGAAATTCCTCAATGAAATGTTCTTTCATGTCTTTTGCCCATTTTCTAATTGTATAGTTTGTTTTTCTACTGTTAAGTTTTATGATTGTTTATATGTTCTAGGTAATAGTCCTTTTTTAGATATAAAGTTTGCACATATTTTTTCCAGTAGCTTGTTTTTCATTCTATTCACAAGTTCTTCCACAAAGTAGATTTTACCTTTCATAAAGTTTAGTTTATTTAGTATTTCCTTTTATGGGTCATGCTTTCCATGTCAGGTCTAAGAATGAACTTTTTGCCTAACTACATCCTAAAGATTTCCTCTTTTTTTTCTGAAACTTGTGTACTTTTATGTCTTACAATTAACACTATGGTCCATTTTGAGTTAATATATGTGTAAGATATGAGATTAAAGTTGAAGTTCATTTTTTTTACCTATACATGTTCAATTGCTCCAGAATCATATGTTAAAAATGGTATCATTTCTGTACTGAATTGCTTCTGTATTTTTGTCAAAAATTAGTTGGGTATATTCTAGCCTCTTCCCATGCTGCACACTTTCCTAAAGTCTCTCAAAGGTCCACACACACTCTTAAACCAGTGGCTGGCCTCAGCACGCCCTGTACCTCTTGCTAAGCAGCCCTAACCCTGACACTAGTGGCAGACAGCCTCAGTTTACAGCATAACCACTCCCAGGTGCCTCTACACCAAGCACAGGCAGCTACAGAACACAGTTCATTTTGTAGCTCCTATCAGGTGGCCCAGAGACAGCTAGAGGCAGTGGCTGAACTTGGCCTGCACCAGTGTCCCACCCAGAAACAGCATACTTGGTGGAAATCTTCATACCACACAAGAGCACCAACCAATTAGTGTCACAAATGAGAAACTCTAAGGGTAGACTTAGAAGGCACCAGAGCCCCACTAAAGCAAGTCACACCCTGTGGGTTCAGCCCCTGTACTACAGCTTGTCCACTGCAGTTACAGCCACTCCTCACAGCCAGTTAGCCTGAGGGTCACTCCCAACCACTGACATGCCAAAACAGCAATGAAGGCTCATCAACAACAGGAGGACACACAACCCACACAAGGAACATCCCTAGAGTATCTGGTTCAGGTGAACAAGTAAACTGTGCCACTGTACCCCACAAGACATATATTACATAAGGCCACTCTGCCAAGACCAGTAGACATAGCAGATCTCCCTAATACATACAAACAAACACAGGGAAACAGCCAAAAATTAGGGGACAAAGAAACATGTTCCAAGAACAGGACAAAAGTCCAGAAAAAAGAACTAAACCCTATGAAGGAAAGCAAACTACTAGATGCAGAGTTCAAAACACTGGTTCTAAGGCAGCTAAATGAATTTAGGGGGAAGAACAGATTATTTCAGTGAGAATTACAGCAAAGATAGGAAACATAAAAATTGAGATAGAGAACAACAACAACAAAAAGAACCAGGTCAGAAATAATATAGTAACTAAAACAAAGTATACACTAGATGGAAGCAATAGCACATGAGATGAAACAGAGTATCAAATCAGCAATTTGAGTCTTGACTGGTGTGGCTAAGTAGGTTCAGATTCATCCCACATATGGAAAGGTCACCAGTTTGATCCCTGATTAGGGAACATGCCTAGGGTGCAGGCCAGGTCACTGGTTGGGGACATACAAGAGGCAACTAATGTTTCTCTCCCTCTCTTCCTCCCTCCCTTCCCCTCTCCCTAAAATATAAATAAATAAAATCTTTTAAAAAATCAGCAATTTGGAAGACAAAGCAGAAAACACCCAATCAGAACAACAAAAAGAAAAAAGAATTTTATTTATTCTATTTTATTTTTTTAGATTTTATTTATTTATTTTTAGAGAGGGGAAGGGAGGGAGAAAGAGGGAGAGAAACATCAATGTGTGGTTGCCTCTCATGCACCCCCCTACTGGAGATCTGGCCCTCAACCCAGGCATGTGCCCTGACTAGGAATTGAACCAGCGACCCTTTGCTTCACAGGCCGGCACTCAACCACTGAGAAACACCAGCCAAGGCAGAAAAAATAATTTTTTAAAAAGAGTATATTTTTGGAACTTCTGGGACAACACCAAGTGTAAATTCACATTGTAGTAGTACCAGAAGGGGAAAGAGGGAGCAAGGAATTGAGAATCTATTTGAAGAAATAATGACTGAAAACTCCCCTAAACTAGTGAATTAAATAGATATACAAATTTAGAAAGTGCAGATAATCCTAAACAAGATTAACCCAAGGAGGGCACACCAAGATACATTATAATTAAATGTCAAAGGTTAAAGACAAAGAAAGAATCTTGAAAGAAGCAAGAGAAAAGCAGTTAAGTTACCTACCAGGGAGTTCCCATAAGACTTTCAGCTGATTTTTCAACAGAAACTTTGCAGGCCAGATGGGATTGGCAAGAAGTATTCAAATGATGAAAAGCAAGGACCTACAACCTAGATGACTCTATCCAGAAAAGCTACCATTTAGAATCAAAGAAGAAACTAAGAGTTTCTCAGACAAAAAAGGCTGAAGGAAGTCATCACTACCAAATCAATATTGTATGAAATGTTAGAGAATTTCTTTAAGAAGAAAGAAATTAAAAATATGAAGAAAACATAAAAATACAAAATTCTCACTAACAAAAGCAAACATAATAAAAGCACTGGATCAATGAACACTAACACTAATACATGTAATTACAACAGTAAATTAAGGAATCCACACAAACATACAATACAAGTTAAAAATGACAAAAACATAAACATGGAAATGATGAGTAAAAATGATAGTGATTCAAGAATGTATTGAAATTTAAGTAATCATTAACTTAAAATAGACTGCTATAAACAGATTTAACAGGTACCACATATGACATGTGACACATGACTTGTTATATATGAAACACATGATGACCACAAACAAAATCTACAAGAGATATACAATAAAGAGAAATAAATCCAAATACAACACTACATAAATTCATTAACATACAAGAGAAGAGAGCATAATAAAATGGCAATAACTACATACCTATCAATAGTTACTTTAGCCCTCACAAGTTGGTTGGGCATCGTGCTGCAAAGTGAAAGGCCACCGCTTCATGCTTGTGTTGTAGGGCCACGTGCTTGTGTTGCAGGTTCATTTCCAGTCAGGGAGGCAACAGATCAGTATTTCTCTCTCACACAAATGTTTCTCTCCCTTTCTTTCTCCCCCTCTTTTACCCTCCCTTTCAATCTCTCTAAAAATAAATAAACAAAATCCTTAAAAAATAAATGCTTGAAATGTAAATAAATTAAATGTTCCAATCAAAAGAGGAATGGATATCTGTCTAGTTTTCCCAATATGATATTTTGAAGAAACTTTTTATGGACTATAAAAAACAAAACAAACAAAACTGAAACAAGCTCATGGATACAGAGAAGAAAACTGATGGTTGCCCGATGAAATGGGAGTTGGGGAGCTGGATGAAAAAGATGAAGGGAATAAGTATACAAATTTACAGTTAACAAAGTAGTCACAGGGATGTAAATTACAGCACAGGGAATATAGTCAATACTATTGTAATAACTATGCATGACATCTGGTGGTTACTAGACTTACTGGGGAGGTCACTTCATAAGTTATCCTGATGTTTAAACACCTAAAACTAATATAGTATTGAATGTCAATGGCAATTTAAAATTTTTAAAGATTTTCATTTATTCATTTTTACACAGAGGGGAACAGAAGGAGAGAGAGGGAGAGAAATCTCAATGTGTGGTTGCCTCTCACATGTCACCAACTGGGGACCTGGCCAGCAACCCAGGCATGTGTTCTGACAGGGAATCGAACTTGTGACCCTTTGATTTGTAGCCTGCACTCAATCCACTGAGCTATACCAGCCAGGGCTTGAAATTAAAAAATAAAAATAAAAAATTATCAGTTGGGTATGTTTGTGTGAATCTATTTCTGGGTTCTCTGTTGCGTGCCAATTATCTATGTGTCTGTCCTTTTGCCAATACTACACAATCTTGATAAATGTAAGCATATACTAAGTAATGAAACCAGGGAGATAGATTCACTGTACTTTTTTCAAAATTGTTTCAACTCTTCTACTTCCTTTTCCTTTACATATAAATTTGAGAATAATCTTGTCTATATTCACAAAAATCTTGCTGGGATTTTGATAGAAATTTGTTAAAGCTGTATATTAATTTGGGAAAAATTGACATTTTTTACTATGTTAGGTCTTTCAATCTATGAACATGGAATATCCCTCCATTCATTTATATCCTCTTTCGTACCTTTCATCCGTGTTGTGTACTTTTCAGCATACAAGTTTTGTATGTTTGCTTGATTTTCACCTAAGCATTTTTTGAGCAATAGTTAATGGTATTGTATTTTTAATTCCAGTGTCCATGTGTTCATTGCAGGTATATATAAATGCAATTGAATTTTATACGTTGATCTTATATCCTGAGGTCTTCCCAAACTTATTATTTCTAAGAGTCACTTTGTAAATTTCTTAAGACTTTTCATTTAGACAATCATGTCAACTGCAAATAGAGATAGTTCTTCTTAGTTTTTCTAAAACATATGCCTTTTATTTCATTTTTTTTGCCTTAATGGACTAACTAGAACTTCCAGTACTATGTTTTTGTTTTGTTATAGTTGCTTTAATTGAGATATATTTGACATACAACATTGTATAAGTTTAGGGCGTGCAACATATTGATTTGATACAAGCAATGAAGAAATCAGACATCCTTGCCTTATAACAAATCTTAGAGGGAAGCTATTCGGTCTTTATCATTAAGTGTGATGTTAGTTGTAAATTTATTATAGATGTTCTTTATCGAGTTAAGGAAAGTCCCCTCTATTCCTGGTTTTCTGAGAGTTTTTATCATGAATGGGTGATAAATTTTGTCAAGTGCTTTCTGTATCAAATAATATAGTCATATATTAATTATTTTTTTGTTCTGAGAGAATTATAGATTCACATGGAATTATAAGAAATAATGCAAGTAGACCCCATGTACCCTTTAATAAGCCTCTCTGGTGATAACATCTAGTGAAAGTATAGTACAGTTTAACAACTGGGGTGCTGACATCAGTACAGTGAAGGCACAAAACATTTCCATCCCTCACATTACACTTTTATGGACACATCCAGTTTCTTCTCACAGCCACCCCCTGCTTAATCTTTTGCAGCCCCTAATTAGTCTATTTCTATAGTTTTGTCATTTCAAGAATGGTATATAAATCACACCATATATAAGTTATGGGGATTAGTTTTTCTCACTCAGCATAATTCTTTGCAGATTTATCCAGCTCGTTGCTTATATCAACAGTCATACATTTTTATTGTTGAGTATCATTCCAAGCTATACATGTATCAGTTTGTTTAACCATTAATTCATTGAAGGACCCTTTCTGGGTTGTTTCTAGTTTGGGGCTATTATGAATAAAGATACTGTAAATATTCATTTGCAATTTTTTGTATGAACACAGGTCTTCATTCATCTAGGATAAATAACTAGGAGTGCAATTGCAAGGTCATAGAATATTTAGATGTTTAGTTTTTTAAGAAACTGCCAAATAGTTATTCAGAATGGCTGTAGCATTTTTATTCCCACCAGCAATGCATGAGCGATCTAGTTTCTCCTATCACATAGCCAGTATTTGGTGTTGTCACTATTTTTTTATGAAAGTGAAATTTGCATAATAATTCAGTGGCATTTAATCATTTACAGTGTACTAAACCATCATCTCTATCTAATTCCTAAACATTTACATCACCCCAAAGTAAATTTCCATACTCATTAAGCCACTACTCCCCATTCTCTTCTACCCCTAGCTCCTAGCAACAACCAATCTGATTTCTCTCTCTGGATTTACCTACTTAATACATTTCATATAAATTGAATCATACAATATATGACCTTTTGTGACTGGCTTCTTTCACTTAGCATAATGTTGTCAAGGTTCATCATATTGTAGTGTGTGTCAGTACTTCACTCCCTTGTATGGCTGAGTAACAGTCATATAGGTATGGATATACTAAAATTTGTTTATCCACTTATATATTGATGAGCATTTGTGTTGTTTCCAGCTTTTGGTTATCATGAATAATGCTGCTGTGGACATTTATGTACAAGTATTTGAGTACATATTCTCAATTCCTTTGGGTGTGGAATTGCGGGGTCAGATGATAACTTTCTGAGTAACCACCAAACTATTTTCTGTAGCAGCTATAACATTTTACATTACCACATTATCAGATATTTGATTTGCAAATGTTTCCTCTTGCTCTGTGGATTGTTTTTCTGCTTTCTTGATAATGTCCTGATGCATAAAAGTTTTAATTTTGATGAAGTTCATTTATCTATATTTTATTGCTTATGTTTTTGGTGTCATTTAAGAATCTACTGCCAAATCCAATGGGATGAAGATTTCCTTAATGTTTTCTTCTACATGTGTTATAGTTTTAGCTCCTATGTTCATGTTGCTGATCCATTTTGAATTGATTTTTGTATATGACATCAATTAGCCACAGACTTGTAAGTTTATTTCTGGATTCCACTGGCTCATATGTCTGTCCTTATGCCAGTGCTACATTGTTTTGATTACTGTGGCTTTATACTAAATTTTTTAATTAGAAAATCTGAATCTTCCAACTTTGTTTATTCTTTCCAATATTGTTTTGAGGTGATCATATGATTGGTTTTTTTTTTCCTTTGGCTGTTAGTATAGTGGATAATATGGATTGAATTGAATATTGACCCGGCTTTGCATTACTAGAATAAACCTAACTGGATCATATTGTATAATGAGTGTCATAAATTGGTAAAACTTTGTTAAGAACTTTTGTGTCTATATGCTTGAGAAATATTAGGTTGTTGCCTTATTATTTTGTAGTCTTTGTCTTTGCTGTCAGTAACACAGTGAGCTGGGAAGTGTTCCTTCCTTTCTAAAGAGATTGTATAGAATTGGTGCTAATTCTTTAAACAATTAGTATGATTCTTACCCTAGCTGGTGTGGTTCAGTGGTTGAGTGCCAGTATGCAAATCTAAGGGTCAGCAATTCCCAGTAAGGGCACATGCCTGGGTTGTGGGCCAGGTCCCCAGTAGGGGGCACGCAAGAGGCAAACCACACATTGATGTTTCTCTCCCTCTCTTTCTCCCTCCCTACCCCTCTCTAAAAATAAACAAATAAAATCATTTAGAAAATGGTTGAAATTCTTGAATAAAATTATCATTCCTTGAAGTTTTTATTTTCTGTAGTTTTGTTAAAGTTATGAATTTAATTACTGTAATAATTATAAGTAAGGTTGGTAAAGTAATTTCATGTTGGGTAAATTTTGATAGTTGAAGTTTTAGAATAAGTGATCTATTTCATCTAATTTCCAAGTTCACGTGTGTGGAGTTGTTTGTAGTATTCCCTTAATACTTTTTACATGTCTTTGAGGTCAGTAGTAATATCCCCCTTTTTGTTCCAATATTATAATTTGTATCTTCCCCTTTTCTCTTTGTCAGTCTTGCTATAGGTTTTTCCATTTTATTTTGTCAGACACCTACCTTTTTCCAATTTGGTTTCACTATTTTTTTCTGTTTTCAATATCACTTCAATAACAATATCTGATTTTAAAAAATATTTTCTTCCTTCTGTTTGCTTTGAGTTTATGTAGCTGTGTTTTTTCCCTTGGATTTTTAGGTGGAAATTTATTGATTTTAGATGTTTTCTGATTTCTGTTGTAAGCAGAGTGCTATAAATTTCCCTATCAGCATAGCTTTACATGTGTCCCACTGGATTTGATATATTGTATTTCCATTTAGTTCAATATATTTTTGTTTTAACTTATTTTAAATTATAGTTGGCATACACTATTGTTTAGTTTCGAGTGTACAACAATGATTAGACAGTTATATGTCTTATGAAGTGATCACCACAATACATCTGTTTCATTGTATTATCTAAAATTCTCTTGAGACCTCTTTGACTCATGAATTTTTTTTTTTTACATATGTCATTTAGTTTTCAACTGTTTGGAGATTTTCCTGTTGTCTTTCCTATTGTTTCCTAATTTGATTTCATTATAGTTGGAGAAAATAATTATTATTTTAATTCTTTTAAAACTTTTGTGGAATTTTTTATAGACTAAGATAAGTCTATCTTGGTATATATCCCTTGGGTGCTTGGAAAGAGTGTAATGAATTTCTATTGTCTTTTTTTTAAGGTGAAGTGCTCTATAAATGTCCATTAGATCCTGTTAGATGATGGTATTGTTAAGCTTTTCTATATTTTGCCAATTTTCTGTCTAATTGTTCTATCAATTATTGAGAGAGGATGTTGAAGTCTTTCCCAAAAATATGAATTTTTCTTTTTATCCTTTTATTTTTATTGTTTTGCTTCATATATCATGTCACTTTTTGATGCATGCATACTTAGGATTACTATGTCTCCTTGGTACATTGACCTTTTATCATTATGTAATGCTCTCTCTGTCCCTGGTAATTTTCTTTGCTCTGAAATTTACATTATCTGATGTTACTAAAACCACTGCTGCTATTTTCATTTACTTTTGCATGATATCATGATATATCTTTTTCCATTCTTTTACATTCAGTCAGCTCATATCATTATATTTGAGGTGAGCATCTTGCAGACAGCATATAGTTGGGTCATGTTTTATTATCCATGCTGCCATCTCTGTGTTTTTATTTCTGTAATTAGATAATTTTCACTTAATGTATGTATTGATAAGTTAGTGCTTAATTCTGTCAATTTATTTTTTGTTTATTCTGTTTTTGTTTCTTTTTCCTGACTTCCTGTGGATTACATGAACATTTTTTAGAATTCCAATTGATGATTCATGTAAAGTGTCTTTGCATGTATTTTTTAGTATACCATTTTTAGTGGTTGCTCTAGTTATTACATCATTTATACAACTATAACAGTCTACTGGTGTTAACATGTTACCAGTTACAGTGAAGTATTGAAATCTTTCCTATCTTTTCACCCCTTTACCCTCTTCTGTTATAATGTAGTTGTGTTACATATTTCTTCCACATACATTTAGAACCATAACAAGCAATATTACAATTGGTACTTCAAGCATTAAAGATAATTTAGAAAACTTGAGAGGAGAAGAAAAGTCTATTATATTAACTCATATTTTTTCTTTTTCCATTATTTTTTCTTCCTTTGTCATGTCCAAAATACTTTCTTTTATCATTTCCTTTTTTTTTTTTTTTTTTC
>PVKM010043562.1:0-12489 GCA_004027735.1 Carollia perspicillata | reverse complement strand
TGCTTAATAAATAAATGGCAGTTATTTTTAGGCTTTGCTCGAATAGACCAATTTTAATGCTAGCTCTAAAAATTATTCTTTCTTTGACTCTGAGATCTGTTGCCTTATTGGAGTTCCAAGTAGCTAGAAAGCTCCATTTGCTGAGAAGCTGTTAGGCTTTGGGCTACAGGGAGCTTTGCTTTCATGGACTGAGGTGGGGGTGGGTAGGATCCTTCTCCTCCAGCTGCAAAGGAAGCCTTGACAAGACCGGCCCGGCCCAGCCCTGACTGCCCCAGCCAGCCTGCCTGGGTGCCGCCTGATATTCCCCAGATGGCCTGTGGGCTCCAGGGGGCCACCTCCCCTGTGTAATGAGGTGAACAAGACCGTCCACAGAGTCCCTGCGGCAGGGCGCCTCGCGGTCCTGGCACCTGGCTCTGAGTCGACTCTCTGGCTCTCCACAGGCAGGGTCAAGCTCTGTGTATCTGCCGGGGGTCCCGGACACCACGTTCAGGAAGGGGAGTGGACCCTGGCGAGGGTAGAGGGCTGGGCCCAGCTGGGCCACCCAGCTGGGCTGACTCCTCTAGCAGGTGGTCCCATCTGTGTCTCTCGGGCCCCAGCGTCTGGCACAGTAGGGACAGAGGGATCTCACTGTGAGTTCTGGCGGTTCTGGGAACGGTGTTTAGACCAGCCCCCCCACCCCACCCTCCTTTTTGCCAGAAGGCACAGCATCACAGAGGCTAGACTTGATTTTTTTTTTTTAATTCTCCCCAAGGATGTGTTTTTATTGATTTTAGAAAGGGGTAGGAGGGAGGGGAGAGAGAGAGAGAAAGAGAGAAACATTGATGTGAGAGCGAAACATTGCTCAGTTGCCTCCCACAGGCACCCCAACCAGGGATCAAGCCCACAACCTAACCATGTACCCTGGCTAGGAATTGAACCTGCAGCCTTTTGGCGTATGGGACATTGCTCCAACCAGCTGACCACCCTGCCCCCCGCACGCCGCCAGAGCTGGACTTGATTCTGATCCCAAGTTCATCACTGCCTGGGGTTAGGATTGGCTGAGTGGTTCCAAGAGATTTAAGGGGCAGGCCCAGGAACATCGCTGCGTTAAGGAGGGCAGCTTGGACGTGCCCGTATAATGCACACAATAGATCTTCGTGTGTGTCAGCATTCAAGAACCTCTTTTCCAGAGGCGGGTTGGCTGCCGGCCCACGTGGGAGGCCAATGGCCCACGTACAGACCAGGAAATGGGTTTTCCACATCCAAGGAACATTTATCACATCTAAGGAGTCCTTCCGTGGGTCTGACCCGCTCCGGGTTGAGGAAGGAAGCCAGCTGGACCTTCGGCCTGCCAGCAGAGGCCCTCTCAGGGCAGGAGCCCCTGTGAAGCCCTCTGGAGAGCTGCTGTCCCAGCCTTGGTGCTGAGAACGGGCGGCCCTGAGGCTGGGGTGACGGTTAGGCCATTTCCGAGGCCTGTATCCATGTGGAGAAGAGCAGTGAGGGATGGCGATAGCTGGGGAAAAGAAGAGGCTAGATTTTTAAATGTCTTATCTAGGTTCTGACTCACAAAAAAATCTATAGATAAATTATTCTATCAAAACTGTTTAATCATGACCCTAGCTGAGTGTGTGATGTCTTGCTTCTGCCTTCAGCCTTTCAGGGAGCCCGGATCTCTGTCACCCCAACTCCAGGGGGCCTCTCCTGGTGTGCAGGTTCCTGTGCTGCCAACTTACCCCAAAGCCCTTCCTTGTGGGCCCATGGCCTTCGCCCCTTCCCCTGGCTCTAAGTGACCCATTTGGTTTATGCATTTTGGAGTACCCTGCTGCCTTCCGAGGCCCAGGACATCCTGTTTTACCAAGGCCAGAGGTACTTTCTTTGGGGATAGGAGATGTGGAAGAGGAGGAAAGGGGGGAACTTGAATTCTTGTCATGTTTTGTGGCAGTTTTCTTAGATCAATTCTCCTTAGTGAAGCCTTTTTATCCCCAGACCAAACAGGGCCAGGGAGGACTGGGTATCTAGGAATTGCCTGTGGCTCCCAATTTTTTCCTTTTTAATAATTTAAATATTATACAACAAGTGCTTAATACAGAAAAGTTAGAAAATATGGGTGATAAAAAAAGAAAGCATGAACACTTATAATCTTACCACCCAGCCACAAAACGTGAACATTTTGCAATAAATTCCTCCAGATAGTTTGCTGTTTATAAAAATTGTTTTAAAAATGGAATCATACTATACCTATGATCTCATACCCCCCTGTCTCTCATTTAAAATGTATATCAGAAACATCTTTTTGTGGCAATAGCTACATTTCTTTGCTATCATTTTATTTTTTAATTTACTTTTCATTATAGTTGACATGTAAACTCCACCATTTTTTAAAAGTTCACATCCACTTTATTTTATAAATACAACTCTAATTTATTTGATCAATTATTTATTATTAGAAATTTCATTTGTTTTCAGTTTTTTATTATGCCGGCTGTGCTTCTAGGTAAAGATTTTTGCGTAGTCTGACACCCGTAGGATGTATTCCCGCATGGAACTGTGGGGACTAAAGATATGCACCTTTTAAGGCTTTTGACCCGTCGCTACATTATAATTCAGAAAGATCGTATCAAGTTACGCTCCCCCGCCAGTTCCTGAGTCCCCATTTCTACGTGCCCTCACCAGAGTTCTTTCTCACCTCACCGTATCTGGTACGCAAAGTGTTACTTCACCTTAATTTCTTTTGATCGCTATTAAAGCTAAACATTGTAATATTTATTAGTATTTTTGTGCTTCTTTTATGTCTCTACCCATATTCCTATTGAGGTATTTATCGTTTTGCTTGACAAGTTTCTTTTTATGTCAAGAGTATCAGCCTTCATTCTGTCCGGTAAATGTTGTGTAGAGTCTCTCCAGTTCATTGTTTACCTTTCGTTCGGTGACATTGTTTGATACAGAAGGTTTACATTTTTTAATGTAGTCGCATATTAATATTCATTTTTAGGCTGCCTTCGGATCTATAGAAAGACTTTTCTACTCCCGTGTTACATAAACATTCACCTAAATAAATGTTCTGGCGTTTATTGAACATTTAAATCTCTTAACTATTTGCGGTTTATTTGTGTGTATTATAAATATGGTAGTTTACAAATGTAGTTAATTTATTCCAGCACTATTATTGGACTATCCATTTCTTTTTCTCTTAATATAAAATTATAACATTAATATACTATTAAGTAGTACTTTTAAAATTATAAACTAAGCACACCCTATGTGTATTTATATTATTACATTTTTGTCTAACACCCTTGATGAAGACCTTGTTAGACATTTACAGCTGTTTCTTGCCTTTGCAATATGTTCTAGTGACTGGTCCATTCTGGTGCCTGGTCCACACTTTTTAAGTTTTTAATCTTTATAGTACATTTTAATACCGACAGTGCAAGTTCCACCCCACTTTTCTTGGTTTGTTTTTCTTTATCAATATTTTTCTGGGCTATCCGCATACATTTTTTCTTCCAGACAAATCTGAGAACCAATCATGCCCTTGGGCTTTTGATTGGAGTGGTGTTAAATTTAAAGATTATCTCAGGAAAGATTTACGTTGCAAAGTACTACTTTTTCCTATCAATCGTGTATTTGTTTCCTTTCGTAAAGCTGAAGTCTCGTTTTCTATTGGTAGATCCTATCCATTTCCTACAAACTTTATTCTTATCATTTTATATTTTTATTGACATTGTTCCTGGGATGGTGTTTTGGTATATTTTCTGACGGTATATTGGTCACATACATGAGGGCTCCTGATTTTCACACATTGATTTTCTAATGGGAAGGGAAACACGCTGTCTTCTGGTTTGTCCTCCGGTGAGCCTGTGCCAAAGGCGTGTTTGACCTAATTTGAGGCTGTTTAATTTCCTTCTGGCTCTGAGCCGTAGCTCTTCTCTGTCACTCCCTGCAGTTGTAGCATGGAGTTTGGAGAAAGAGGGGCAGGCGCATTCGGCTCCTTGTCAGATGCCTCTTAAAATATGTGCCAGAACAGATGCCCACCCAGTTCTCTCCCTCCTCCAACCCCAGCCATTTGGACCCCGGAGAAGCAGTGGCTCACCATCTAGTGAAACATAGATGGGCATCAAAGCTCAGTCAGGCAGAGAGATCGCAGAGGAGGTAGGGAGTTCAGATTAAATTGGTGCCGACCCTGGGAGCTCTCAGGAAACCTGAGGGCCTTTCAATGTCATCCCCTTGGCTCCCGGAGTGGCTGAAGGTATCTGGACTGTGGTCCAGGGGCAGGGCTGGGTCAACTCCTTTTCTCCCCATAATAGAGAAACTGGGATCAGGCAAACTGGATGGACTCCAGGATGGTGGTGTTGCAGCTGTGTGCTCCGTCTAAGAAGGACGGAGATTCGTTAACTTTCGAGACTCAAGGGGAGAAAAAAGAAAAACTGGTTACGGAGACTGGATTCTTTGTGAGTCTGAAGCAAACATGTTTGGAAAGATTTGGTGGATAGTGCTGATTAAGGTTTTGCACATTCTGCTTTGGTCGAATGTTACAAATTAGCACTGCCATTTCTCTCTGAGTCTTGGGGGTTATTTCCCAGTGATGAACACCCTCATCTTCCTACTTTCCCATGGTTCCCTGCCACGGTCACCCCCTCTTCCTTGCTTTCTGATCTGTCCTACAGAGGTTGCATGCTGGAGTAGAAGGTGTCCCCGGAGCTGCCCTAGGGGAGCTCAGCCCAGCAGAGGGATGCAGGGCTTGAATTGTTAGGGAGAGACATGCAGGGATGGGGAAGTCGTAGGAGCCACGTGGCCATGGACAGGGTTGGAGCGGGGAGCGGGACTTAGAACCCTGTGGTCAGTCTTATTCAGAGCACGGCCCAAGTAAGCCTTACCCACCTTTTCTGCTGCCTCACTGAGTGTCCCTCCAGTGGAGGTGGGGACACTGCTCTAGTCCTCTTAGTGGTCCTATCAAGGCTACCTCCTTGTTCATAGACTTTTATGCACCTGGCCTAAAGGTCCAGCCACGCGCCCAAACCAAGTCCTTTTCTCTGTTCCCTGCCCTCGGCCACTGGAGCCCAGTGGAGATCCGTGTCCTTTTTCACGTCTCCCGAAGAGGGAAGTGCCACAGCCTGGGTCGGCATCTCATTTCAGTCCGGTCTCTTGAGCCATCTTCTTCGCAGACCGTTGTGCCACGCAGCTCGTCTGACTCCCTGCGGCGTCAAACCATTGTCCTGCGGCATGACTGAGAACAGACTCCTTTTTTTGAAGTCTTTTAGGGACTGGAACAATTATTAACGTTGTCTTTGGACTTCTGCCAGTGCAATTAAGTAAAAGTCATACTCGTAAAGAGAGTTGTATAATCCCTGGCACGGGGTAAACTCACGTGGCTTGCTTGTATTTATATTATTCTTCTCAAATCATGGCAGCACATCCAGTTTTCAAGTTCGCATGTGAACTGGAGGTAGAGAATCGTTCCGGGAGGCTACAAAGGCCACACAGTTCCCTTGCTCTTCCTGTTTGAGAGGCTAATGTAGCCTAAGGTGAACGTCACCATATATTATTTGGGGTGAGCCTAGAGGCTCCCCCGCCCCCGCACTAAACTCTAAAACCCTCGAGGGCAGTTGTATCTTATTCAGCTCTGAAATCTCCAGTGCTTAGAATGGGATTGATTCAATAATTTTTTGTCATGAAAGGTAGGGAGAGAGGGATAAGCTGGTGTGGCATCTCACCTTGGAGACGAACGCGAAGATCCACGCACAGAAAAATGCCCTTTCAGCATCGCTGACAGCCAGTGATCCTGCCTTGCTTGAATGCACCTGTTGCCTGGTATCTCACTCCCTTGAAAGTTCCCCGTGGGGGGCACCCTAATGAGTAGGAATGTGCCTTCCGTTGACGCAGAGCCTGCTTCCCCTCAACTTCCTCCCGTTTGTGTCCAGTTAGAACGGTGCTCTCCCAGCACTGAGTCAGGACCAGGGTCCACTCCCTGGGTCAGAAGACTAGGACACGGCCTCTGAGCCTCCGCATTAGCTGTTTCCCCTCCTGCTACCCCAGATCCGTCCAGCAGCCTGTGCTCATCATTTGCCATTACCCTGGGGCCGCATAGCCTAACGGTCAGGGCTGCGGGCCGCAGAGCCAGGTTGTCTGGGTTTGCACCTTGACCCTGCCAGTTAGTTACCTACCCTCCCTCTGTCTCCGTTTCCTCATTTGCAAAGTGGGATCTCAATACCCCATACCTCACAGGGGCTTCAAGGAGTTAGTTCACACAAAACACGGAGCCCTGTGCCTTGCATATAGTAAGTACTTACCAGATGTTAGCTGTTGTTATCATTATGGAAACTGTAGCTGGTTTTGCTCATGCTGTAGAGAGAAATTTGTATAAAATTCTGCCTTAGCCCTGCCCCGTATCCTGTGTGTACTGATTGGCGTCTTTGTCGCTCACCAGACTGTGAGCGGGAAGGGTCATTTCCCATTCCGTTTTGTGGCCCCGGGGCTTGACACAAACAGACAGTTCTCGAGGTGGTTTGACTTACAATTTTTCAACTTCACGATGGTCCAAAAGTGATGCACATAATAAATTACATGAGATATTCAACACTTTATTATACAATAGTCTTCGTGTGAGATGATGTTGCCCAACTGTAGGCTCATGTGAGTGTCCTGAGCACGTTTCAGGTGGGCAAGGCTGAGCACGATGCTAGGTTAGGCATATTAAATGCGGTTTCAGCTTCTGATGGGTTTATTGGGATGGAACCCACTGGAAGTTGAGGAGCATCTGTGTTAGGCACTGGGGGAATTTTGTTTAACCAAAGAAAGGCCCTGGGCTTGTGTTTAGACTCTGACACTTACCAGCTATGAGACCTTAGACAAGTCATTGAACTCCTTGGAGCGTGAATGTTTTCATGTGTAAAGTCGGAATAACAATGCCTACCTCTCCAGGTTTTGTAAGATCAAGGGAGACACTTATGTGAAAGTCTGCGGTAAAGAGAAAAGTCGGGGTGGGGGGCGGTGGGGAGCCTCACTCCGATAAGGACAGTAGCGCTGAAGCTCCCTGATGGCTGGGGTAAAGTCTTGTAACTTTTATTCCTTTAAAAATCTCCACGGTACCTTACATTTAGTGAGAGCTTCTAAGTATTTGGTTGGACAGATGAATGGGTGGTTGGATGGGGGAATGAACCGAATCGAAGAATCCAGCATATACAATTGTATTGTCTAATCTTTCCTGTAAACGAGCTCTGTTTCCCCCCAAACAACTGTGAGTCCTTAAGGACTGGGATCACATGCCAGGACCGGGACCAAGGCTACAGTCTTCATCCTCTGACGTTGGGACTGCAGGTGCCAAGTTTGGGTGCTCAGCTGCTGAGGCTGCTTCCGTGAGCACCTACCTGGCTTTCCACCAGGTGGCAGGGCACTCCGGGTCTGAGTGCAGTCCGGAGCACCTTCCTTCTCTCTCCACCAGGTGGCAGGCAGGGTATGTGGCATATGGGCTCCTGAGCTGCCCTCTGGAAGGAGGCCCCTCCTCCTGGGCTGAGGCTACCGGGAAAGCCTAACCAGGTGCTCCCGAGAAGTTGGCTTCCCTCCCGGTTCAGGGCCAGCTGGTGCCTCTGCTGCCCTGTGGGGGCAGTGGAGCGGGGCTCTTGGTGGCCTTGCTGTCTGAGACCTATGCAGCCTGTTGGAGTATTTACCGTGTTGTTCAGCAGAGTGGTGTCTAGAATACAGCCCAATGGGAGCAGACGCTCAGCACAGGTTAGTTGAATGGAGACCTCCCAGTGTGGACGGCTGACCGATGCTGCAGCTGGGGAGCTCCCCCGTCTGCCCTTCCCAGCCTTCCTTCCTCCCTCCAAGCCCCCGCAGGTCCTGGAGGGAAGCTGCTGCTGTCTCTCTGGCCCTCCCCGTTTGCGCCTATCTACCTACCAGGTTCCTCCGGTCACACAACTGGGAGGAAGGCCACTGCTGAGCCCAGCTGGCAGGGTTCTGCGGGCCTCGTCTGTGGGGAGGCTGTTCAAGTCCCAGGCTGCACCGAAACTCCCGGGGCTCCTGGCCCCTCACCCAGGCCCTCTCAGCTCAGGGGCCGGACCCACCGAGTCCCGTTCTTTTTGTATTCTGTGTCAACGGCTGCTTCTAGCTTCCTGCTCCCACATCCACCCCTTTAACACTTACCCAGAGAGTCTGATAAACATGGCCATGCTGGGACCAACCTTGGTGTTTCACCGAAACAGGGACTACGAGAGCGGGAAGGCCTCGCAGGAAGGAGGCTGCCAGTGTCTGCTAGGAAAGCAGAAGCTATTTCCATCAGAGGCCTTGGTTAGGGGCCAACACAGCCTCCTCCCCACTGGTTCAAAGCACTGGAAGGAGCTGAGTGACTGCATAGTCCTATTATCCTCTTATGGGTTAAAAAAAATTGAGGCCCAGGCTTGAAAATTTCCAAAGCTACCTGAGGGGTCAGTGGCTGGTCTCTGTCTAGAGTTCAGGCCTCCTGCAGCTGTGATGGGACCTTGCTTCTGAAGGGCCTTGAGTTACTAGCCCCTCCTTATAAGTGTCTCTGCTTCTCCTCACACCTGTTCACGAACGGCCTTCCCCGCCCACCTCACACACGGCAGCAGCATTTTCGTCCGCGTGTGTGGTCTGACTTGGCGTTTGCTCACCATCACGGGCTACACTGAACTTCCCTTCCCGCCGGTATAACCTGAGCGCTCTTGCCTCCAGACCCTGTGGGTACCGGTCCCACCTCATGAAGCCCTGTTTCCCTCCCCGACCTTTGCTGAGCAGTTCATACCACTCCTTAGGGCTCATTTGAGACGTCCCTTTCTCTGGAACACTTTCAGCTCCCTAGGACTAGCCTGCGTCCTCTGTTCTCGCCATTCTGATGGCATTCGTCAGACTGAGTTGTAGTTATTTGTTCCCTGAGGTGCCTTCCTTACCCAAGTGCTATCGTCTCAGGGAAGGGGCCAGGTGTTTTGGTTTTGGTTTCATCTCACAGAGGTGTCCTCTGACAGGGGCTCAGGGTGGGTTCGTGGCATGTGGTGTGAGCCGATGGGTGATGGGAGCGGGGGTCCTCCCCGGGAGAGCTCGCCGCCATTCCCGATCTGGGTTCTCTGGGCCTCTGGGGACTGCGGTCCCGTGTTTCTGGGCAATGGAGCTCAGGGTGCAGCGGTTTTGTGGGTAGAGACCACTCATTCATACATTTAAAATATATTACTAAGTCCAGGAAATAAACAGACATGGTCCCTAAACTCACGGCGCTTACCTCCTCGTGGAGAAAACAAATAATAAGTAAGCAAATCTGAAAATAACACAAGTACTCACGGCAAGTCCCGTGAAGGAAATGCCTGGGCTGACTCGGGTGCTCGGATGGGACAGCAGGAGGCCCGGCCCCCGATCCGCTCTCCCCTCTGGCTAGCACACCTCTTTCCCCCGCAGTCACACCTCTGCTGGCTTTACCTCAAGGTCGTGTTCTGACCTCAACAAGAGTTGTACTGACAAGCACTCCTGGGAGCTTTTCCCCTTAGCACTGAGGGCGTCTGGGGTGACGGGCTCTCCGGGGCGGGGAGGAGAGGTGTGTGGGCCGAGAGGGCGCCCCGGCTTTATCGCTGGGGCGGCCTTCAGGAGGGCCTGGACTCGTCAGCAGACACAGAGTCCCTCCGTCCGGGGTCTGGTTGGGTGACGTGCTTGGCTCCTGATTACGTACCGGAGCGTCAGCAGAACTGGTGTGGGACGGCACCTAGAGCGGCTGCCACCGGCGGTGTCCGGGAGGACCGGGTCTCTGCTCTGCTCTGCCGCCTGGCCTGGGGCTGGAGAATGCAGTGCCTCCAGCTGCGCTGGCAGCTGTGCTGGTATGGGCTGCTTTCTCTCCGAACAGCTGTTTGCCTTCTGGGAAAATTCATGGCTCTGGTTTGGGTGAGCTCATGCTCAGGGAGTTGCAGTGTCCCTCTCGGGTGCTCTCCCCTGACCCAGCGTGGAACAGAGTGAGCCGTCTGGCTTCCCCCGGGTCCCCCACCTTCTTCCCCTGGGGCCTACTCATACAGGCTCTGGGAGGCCTCAGGCTGGAGCGTGTGCCAGCCTGAGCCCAGGGCCAGGGGGCCCTTGCTTTATGGAGTCCGGGGAGGAGGCTGGAGGGCCAGCCTGACCATGTGGGGTTAACAGGGTGGTGGCAGGGTTCCTACCCTGGGGCAGCGCTGACGTGTCTCCTGCCACCAACAATTGCGGTGCCCTTGCGTCAAGGCGCCTTTGTCTCCCCTTCAGCTAGGAAAGTGGGTGCCAGCTGCAGGTTAGAAGCTCCCGCAGGCCTGAGGTCAGAAATTCCACTCCTCTCCCAGGGAAACACAGTCTCCTGACATTTGGACACAAACCACCCTTGAGGCATAGGCTTGACCTCTGTGGGCTCAGGGTAGATGGGCTGGCCTCTGGGGTGGGGGACATAGCCAGAGCTGGGAAGGGCCTTCCTCCCTCCCTGTACTGCACGGGGCCCAGCCAGTTCATTCACTCCGGAGATCGAATAGAGTGGGGGCCAAGAAATAGGGGCTCCGTGGATGTCAGGGACCCCTCTGATTTCGGCCCAGCTCCAGCCTCCTTTGTTATTTGGGCCTGTCTGCAAATGCCTGTGTCCAGAGACCCTCGCGTGCGTGTGATGATGTTTGTGCCTAAGAGAAAGGGCATGTCTGTGGCAGTGTCCAGAGACATGTGACGGAGCGTGCATGTGCTTATGATTATGTGTGTCTTGGGCTCAAGGAGGTTTGTGTCCCTTGAGGCTCTGAGTGCCGCTGTGAGTGAGAGCAGGCTGGGGTATGTGTTCATGGCTGTCTGATTCTGGTGTGGGCACCAGAGTGTGTGTGTGTGTGTGTGTGTGCACGCGTGCGCACCTGTGTTTCTGTGTGTGACTCACCGCGCATTGTCTCTGGAGCGTCTCCTCTAGGCCAGAGAGGGGATGCATGGTCGAGTCCTGGGAGAGTAGGGTCTGCACATTGGAGGGCCAGGTTGGGAACTAGAATGTTTCATCATTTTCCAGCGCTTTCCTCGACCTGCTTTTCTTCCCCTCCTTCCTTGTTCTCTCACCCCTGTCTTGGCCTGGAGGTATATGGTGGGGAAAAAGACCCTGAAAAGGCTTTGTGACCAGTGGCCCTGCCAAACCTGAGGGCCAGGCACGGCCAGGCTTGTCCAAGAGCCGGAGAAGTGAGAAATTGGGCAGCACAGAGAGAGATGTTACAGTTCCTGGAACAGAGCTCCCTTTTTTTTCCTTGTTCTTTTTTCCTGGCTTGGAAATAATAGGTCTTCAATCTGAGATTAGGAGCAAAGGAAACAACCAGAAAAGGAACCAGTTTGAACAAAGGCAAGTTGCTGGATGTGACCAACACCCACTGTTGCGACCGAGTGTTCTTACTAGATGTGGTTCTGCTGACGGTGGGGGCGGAGGGGAGGGTGGACTGGTCGTCAGGGAGCCCTGGGGACGTTCAAGTTCCCTCACCACCACGCCCAGGGAGAGGCAGGGCAGCAAGCAAGCTACGAGGGTGGGCTCCAGAGTCGGGCACACCGGGGTGCAAGCCTGCCTGTGAGTTCCTAGCCAGACTGCGCCTCTCTGCTTCCTCTCCTGGCACCTCTAGGACGGTTGTGAGGACCAAGTGGGAAAATAAATATGCAGTGTTTGGCACGGTGCCTGTCCCATGGCCAGTATAAATGATACCTATATAGGACTCGATTCTTTCCATGTATCAGGATCATACGAGTAAAGATAAGGAGGGTTTTCAGGGAGACAGGCCTTAGCTGTCTACAGAAGTAAGCTTCTTTGTCAAAAGACCCCCACAGAGATGCCAGCCCGGTTAAGACTGGGATGGGTTTTTCCCCAGAGGCTGGCGCCTACGCTTTATTGGTACACAAAGTGTGTGTGTGTGTGCGCGTGTATGTGGTGGGGGATAGTGCGGGCTTGAGGAGGCAATGAGAAAACATATTGCCCCTCCCTGGCAAAGGCTCTGAAGGTGGAAAAGCACTGAGGTAGATGAGGAGGGAAGATACCCATGTTTTTTAAGAACATGGCCCAAGAATACCTCCTGACTTCCATGGGCGGTGACTCTATGTGTCAGGTCATTAAGCAGGTTTAGAGGTGTTGGGGACTGGGTCTGAGACCTAGTTCATGGCGGTCCATGGGTTGTGCTTTTCTGGAGACCCCTGGTTGGTTCCTTCATTCATTCTCCCTCCATCCATTCATGTGGTTGTCATGGAAAGCACCTAGTGTGTGTGCCCTGTCAATCACGGCAGATTTGGGCCTACAGAGAAAGAAACAATTGAGATTGAACCTACAGACGAGAAATCTAAGGGGGAGACCAAAAGTAACCGAGTCTAGAGAGGTGTTTATATGACTCCGTCTTGCCTATGAACCAGACAGGTTGTATGTTCAAAGTGTAACAGGAGGGATTCAGGCTACATTTGAATGCAGCAAATATTTGGCACTGGTGGTTTAAAAACAGAAAGCTTCCTGACATGGTCAAGGCAGAGGCAGAGGCGCCATTTGTCGGGATCTGGCGGCCTGGGGTAAGC
>PVKM010043561.1:0-12488 GCA_004027735.1 Carollia perspicillata | reverse complement strand
ATGAAGTTATATAATAAGAACATAAAAATTATTCGGCAAAAAACAAAACGTTAAATAAGAAATGAGTAAAACTTTAAGCAATAAATGTAAACCAAGGCCATTAACAAAATTTATACAAGAAATAGAACTGACCTGATATGGGACCTTCTTAGTGAAACATTGAAACAGAAGCTGAGAATGAGAAATCAGCTCCAGGGGCAACGCACCTAGATGAAGGATCGGGATCACTGTGTCGAGTTCAGAGGGAAAGCAAAGGGCAGGACAGAGGGAAGTGAGGGAACATATGGGCAGAGAGCAGCAATGAAAACTATGGATGCAGGCGGCTCCACCTGTACAAAGGCACAGAGCCGCCTGCGAAGGATGAGTGCCAGGACTCTGATGGACTCGCACAGGCCATGCGGCCCAGGGTGTCTGCCATTGTTTTGGGAAGTACTGTAATTTGAAGTATAACCTATCATGAGTGTACAGTTTGATGAGTTCTTCAGAGTGAACACACCCAACGTGACTGCCACTCAGATCTGGGCTGGAACGTTGCCATCACCCCAAAGCTGCTGTGGTTCCTCCTGCTCCCAAAGGGTGACCTCCCTTCAGCCGTCCATCAGCACCGATGAGCGGCACCTGTTTTTGAGGGCCACACAAGGTCATACAATATTTTTAAAATTTCCCTTTTACTTCTCTTTTGTATTTATGATTTTCATTCGTGTTTCATGCAGTGGTCATTTGTTCATTGTCATTGAAATATGGCAACGATTGTACAAATATACCATGATTTATATATACTATTTTACTGTTGATGGACATTTGTGTTGTTTCCAGTCTTTGGCTAGTAAAGAGAACACTGCTGTGAGCACTGCTGTCCATGTCTTTTGAGACACTTATACATACATTTCTGTGGGTGTAGAGCTAGGAGAATTATTTCATCAGAGGGTATGCATATGTTTAGCTTTAGTAGACACTGCAAAACAGGCTTTCAAAGCAGTCATACCTGGTTACACTCCTAACAATGTATAAGAATTCCCACTTCACATCCACACCAATATTCAGAATCGTCAATGTATCTTAAATTTTACACATTTAGTGGGTAAGTGGTTAATATTGAATTGTGAGTTTAATATTGCCTGCCTAATTTTGCCTCTTTTCATAAGTTTGTTACTGATTTAGATATATTTTTTGTGAGGTAGCTGTTCAATTTTTTTCCCATTTTTAATGTGCTGTATGACTTATTATTGTATAAGAAATTTTTTAATATTCTGCATACAAGTTTTTTGTCTGACGGAAATACCTTCTCTCACTCTATGACTTGTCTTTTAATTCTCTTGATTGCATGGTTGTATATTTTCTTTTTTTCCCCATAAGAAGAAGTTCTTGATTTTAATAAAACCAATTTATTAATCTTTTGTTGTATGGCTAGTGAATTTTAGGTCTTGTTTATATTTACCTACAGCAACATGGTGAAGATATTCTCATGTGTTGCATTCTAGAAGTTTTATTGTTTAACTTTTTTACAGTTACTCTATAATCCATCTGTAGTTGATTTTTGGTATGAAATGAGATAAGGGTCAAAATAATTTTTTTCTTTTGGAAATCCAGTTAACCCAACTGTTCGTTTTTAAAAAACCATTTTTATGCACTGCAATGCGAGGATGCCTTTGTCATACATCAGGTAACACATTTGCAGCTTTGTTCTTGAATTCTTAGCTTTGTTCTATGGATCTATTTGTCCCCATTTATACCAATTTCACGCTGTCATAATTACTGCTTAGTAGCCGGTAGTGTTAGTTTCTTCTTCTTCCATTTCACCTTGACTATTTTTTACCCTTCAAATTTCTATGTTAATTTTAGAATTAGCTTATCAGTTTTCACAAGAAATAAAAAAAGGAAGGAAGGAAGGAAGGAAGGAAGGAAGGAAGGAAGGAAGGAAACCTGCTGTGATTTTGACAGATATTGCCCTGAGACAACAGGCCAATTTGGAGGACATTAATGATTTTAGAAGATTGAGTCTTCCCATCTAATTTACATGGTATATATAGTTCTTCATTGATTTTAAATCTTTAAAAATTATTTTCTATAATGTTTTGCATTGTTATGCATAAGTCAAATACATATTTTGCTAAACTTATTTTTGTGAAGGTACATGACTTTAAAGTGCTATTATAAATGGCATAAAATTTAAAATGCTATTTTCTAATATTTATTGTAAGTATAAAATATTATTGATTTTTCTATGTCAACCTTATTTTTATTAGTCTAGCTAAGTTTACTCATCTAATAATTCATCTATATATTTTATGTTTACCATTATGTCTACAGATTACATAGATTTATGTAATTTTCTAATTCTTAAGTTTTAAAATTTCTTTTTCTTGTCTGATTACTCTGGCTAGAAGTTTCAGTACAATAATGGATAGAAGTGGTTAGAGTGAACATTCCTGTCTTGTTCCTGACCTCAGATTGAAGATACTTAGGTATAGGCTTATTAGATATATCTTTTACAATTTAAGAGTTCTAGTTCTAATTTGATGAGAGTTATCTTTTTAATTATTAACAAATACTAAGTCATATCAAATTTTTTTTATTAATCTATTGAGATGGTCATATGGTTTTTCTTCTTTATTCTGTAATTATTGAATTATAGTGATTTATTTTTAAGTATTAAACCAACCTTGCATGTCTGAAATAAACTTTGCTTTGTCATAGTATTTGATGCTTTTAATATATTTTTAGACTTGACTTGCTAAAATTTTGCTTAGCGATTTTATATCTATGTTTCTCTCCTGTAATGTCCTTGACAATTTTCAGTATTCAGATTATGTTGGTCTCATAAAATTTAGTAGTAATTTTGTATTGTATTGTATTTTGTTTTTTTTAAAGATTTTATTTATTTATCTTTAGAGGGGAAGGGAAGGAGAGACGGAGAGAAATATCAATGTATGGTTGCCTCTCGTGAGTCCCCTGCTGGGAACTGGCCTGCAACCCAGGCATGTGCCCTGACTGGGAATTGAACCGCGATCGTTTCGTTCATAGGCCCATGCTCAATCCACTGAGCTACGCCAGCCAGGGCTGTATTGTATTTTGTATTGTCAAGTAGTAACTTGACAATAGTAAAGTTTTTGCTCTTTTTTCTATTCCCTTGAAAGTTTGTGTAACAAACATATTTTCCTCAGATGCTTAAAAGAATTTCTCACTCAAATCATCTGGACCTCAAGATTTCATTGTAGGGAATTTTTATATTATGGATTCAGATTATTTAATAAATATATGAATATTCAAATTATCTATCTCTTCTTCTATCAGTCTTTTTGCATTTTTCTAGGAATTGTACATTTCAGTTATATTTTAAAATTCATTAGAATAAAATTATTCATAATATCCTCTTAATATTTTTTAATGTCTGTAGGTGTGTATTGGTAATTTATGCCAATTCTCTAGTTCATTATCTAGTTCATTCTTTCCAGGGATTTATTTATTGGTCTTTCTCTAAGGATATAGACAAATACACGGAAACTCATTATACAAAAGTATTAAGAGAACACCCACTGAAATGTATATAGTAACTTGGTGGTTTAAAGCAAGAAAAATTATACTTGATTGGAAAGTCCAAGAAAGACTTACCAAAGTAGGAAGTATTTGAGATAAACATTAAAGAAAAGGTAGCATTCGGACGATGTAAGTAAAAGTAAAGTTACTGTTGGAAAAAAGACAACTTTGAAATAGTTATTTGAATAAAAAATAGCAGAGAATTGGGGAGGGTAGGAGGTCTGAAAGATGGAAATGTTTCGATTATCCAAAGACACAAGTTATCCAATGAGAAGAGACTGAATATTTCAATGTTTTGCCTTGAATATTTGATAAACATGAGGAATGATGTTCAGAAGCTATTCCAACTTTTCCAGTATGGTTATTGGGAGGAAGGTGACATTCCAGAGGGAAAAAAAAAGGCGGCAGGAGAAAGAGCATTTCAGGCTTAGAAATGTAGACGTCATAGGTTGTAAGCTGAAGGCTGAGTGAGCTATTACAGGACGAAGCAGCACAAGGGCACCATCAGGCTGAGTCCAGAGCCCTTGACTAGCTCCTTTCAAGGAGTAAGAGGAGAAGGGAGTCACTGAGCACAGGAGAGAGAGGGGAGTATGGAGCCATGGAGCCAAGAGAGCAGGCTGTCCAGTCAGGGAGAATTATTTGCATCAGCCTCCAGAGTGAGAGTAACAAGGACCAAGAAAGCTACTGGACTTGCATGTGAGAATTCACTGTTGACCTTGGTGGTATTTATGGAGATCCTACATGTTTGGTGTCAGTGGGAAGAGAAGAGGGAGCTTCATTTGGATGGGCGCACTTTTCCTAGCTATGTAACTCCCTCTTCCTTTCATTCAGCAATTATTTCCTGTCAGTTTCTATGTGCCAGGTGCCATGCTAGGTATTCATCATATGGTGAATAAAAGAGATACCATCCCTCTCCTATTGAGTTTGCATCTGGTGGAGGAACTAAATATGAAGTAAACGTTATATATAAAGAAATAATTAAAAACCATGATTGGTGCTTGGGGCAAAGGAAGAGGGAATTATGAGACAGAAAAATGAGGAGTCAGATTCAGATAGTGGGGCGGTGGGGTGGGGGGTCAGGGAATGCCTCTCTATGGGCCACATGCGAGGGCCTGAATGGGCAGAAGTAACCAACAACGGTTGCTCAAGTGACTCATTCAGGGGCGGTAAATACTATAAAGTCCTGGAACTTCCAAAGGGTCACAAGTCCTCATCTTCCTGTAATGCCCCAACTCATTTCCCATCATGTGCCTTTCTTCAGGAGACAGAGATCAAAGGGGAAAATTTGTAGCGTGAGGCAAATTCTTCAAAAGCATGTGAGAAGATGAATCTACCTGTGTTAAATCATAATATAGGGAGACTATGAACGTTAGTATGAGTAATCATAATTATCACTTACAACATATAATCACATTGCTTCTAGAACACCTTCACTATCTTCCACTTTTGAAATGCCTGGGTGTCCCAACGGACTTGAGGAGGGGATGCGATTAGGCCCAGGTCATCAGTCCAAACCTTTGAAGGCAAGGGTGTTGCTGCCTCAGAAGCCAAGGACATTTGCTAGTCTGGAAAGCAAGCACTCAACAGTCATTAGCTCCTTCAGTCTGTTTACCAGCCCGCCTGGCATTAAGGTTAGACTGGCCTCAAAAGTAGCACTGTGCTCTGTTTGTCCATCAGCGCTGTTGTCTCACAGAATGAGTCCTCCAGTGGCCGCAGGAAAGGCTTGTTTCATGCCAGTGCTGAGTTCCTGGGGAAAAAATGTCCAAATTAAATTTAGTTTATTCAGTTCCACTTGAAATGAAGCCTGTGTTTAAAAGAAAGCCCCGCTCAATCCTTTTTAAGTCAAGTATCCATAACCTGATCTAACCGGTCTCATAAATCCTTATGCGGGGGAGTGTTAGCCCCCACTTCTTTTATCACTGTCACAACTTCACCAACAGGCTGGGGTCTTCTCACCTTCGGCATTCCCTTCACAGAAGCACACACACTCCCAAAGCAACACGGCTCCCCCCACCCCCTCCTGCATCGAGCCCTCTCTCCCCGTGATCTCTGTCTGAGCCTTCTCTCCTTACCTGTTAGTGCTCCTCAGGTCTCTTGGGTCTTGTCTCGTATGGGCACCGTCTCTATGGGAGCTCTTGTCCCTGATTGTCGGCACTGGCCCGTGCACCTTGACCTGTCCGTGTTCAGACCCTCTGGAATCCACAGGGACAACTCACCAGTGACCGGGGGCAGAGCAGCTGTATCAACTCAACTTGGGGAAGCTCAAGTATCCAGTGATCCTGGCTGCGTGGAGTTTGAAATTAAGCCCAACGTATTACTCACGGCAAAACCAGGGGCCAGCCAAGTAAAATAGAGCGCTCCCCAAAATGTTCACGGACTGATTAGAGAAGGAAGCTCCAATCTGAAAAGAGGCTATTTTGTGCCTGCTTCTATTTTTTTAAACAACACACTCTCCACAAGTGAGACGGGAAAAGTAAAAACCTCAAAGAACAATAGATATTAATTTAAACAGCTTAGGCCGATGACCATACGCCATGTTCCTTCAACTTCATAAGAAAGGCCACAATTTTAGTGAGCTCTTCTTTTGTCCAGAAACTGTGCTATGGCGCAGTACAAGCAGGTGCTCATTTAATCTTCCAGACAACTCTCTGATGTGGGTACCATCGCCATGCCCCTCTGCAGACGGGTAAGCTTGGGCCCGGAGAGAGGAAGTACTGCTTACTCTCACATTGCTCACATTGAACCCTGGCAGTCGGCCTCTATATCCTTACCTGCTCTTTAAACAAATGCAAGTATGCAGGAGCTTTCATGAAGAGAACACCTCATGAGAAAGTGATGGTCCCCCATGGGTCGAGGGTGGAGGCCAGTCTGTGCCTGAGAGAAACCTGAAGGCTGGGAGTTCGATAAAACTGAACATGCCTCGTTAAACCAAGCAGGGCTTGAGTTTGCAGATTATTTTCCAACCAGAGGGAGTTCATTGACTTGCAGGAAGAAAGGGGATCATTTGATGGACATAGAGAAAATAGTTTTATTTTCACCATTTTCCCCCTAACAGAATGGTCAAATCTTCCCAGGCCATGGCTCCTTCCTTTTGTCAGCCTTCCTACCTGGGAGTGTTTCGAGGGGCCTGCAGCTGAGTCCTGGGTCCCCCACTGGCCAGGCCAGGGGGGGGGCCCTTCATTTGATCAGGGTACCTGCACTGCCCTTTGCAGCTGCACCTCCACATCCCCGTGTTTATTCGAGTCCTGAGAATCTCGCTTCTCAAAAAGCCCCGGGAATTAGATTGTTTTCCACGCTGAAAGTTTTCATTTGAAAAATAACCCTCTTTGTTTAACTAATGAAAAGGAGGGGCTGCTGCTCGCTGCTCAGGCTGGGTAAGAATTCCACGGGCAGTGATTCTGTTTCTCAGTGGAAAATGTTTCGGTTTTTTAATGTTGTTTTGCAGACTGGCCCCTGCCCAGCCCTCGCTCCGAGGACCACACATACACACATGTGCACACTGACCCAGGCACAGGGCAGCACTTCCCACCCCTCCCCGCTGGGGTCTGGGGATGGCTGCATTCTCTTCCCAACACCTGCAGAGCAAAAGCGAGGTGGGTCAGTGGCTGACACCCAGCCAGAGGCATTCTCGTCCCAGAACGCCTTCCCCGGCTATGCTCTCAGTCCCAGAGGCTGGGTGGGCCACAGAGGAAGGAAGCTGGACTCCACACTTCTCTGGTTTCTGTGCATCTTCACATCAAGCAATTCTCTCCCATCACGGAGGGGTGGTCTGTGACAGTCTCTCCTCATTAGGCTCATATGAAATGGCGATGAACACAGGGCTGTCATTGTTGGACGTACAGCGTGGCCACCGCGGTGCTGAGTGGCCTGGGCTGCACGCAGCCTGTGAACCACGGGCCAAGGCAGCTCAGTGGATGCTCAGATCAGACAGACCTGTTCTGTCACTTAACAGCTGAGCCCATGAGCAAGTGGCTGCTGAACCCCTCTGAGCCGGTGTCCGTGACTGTGGCCAAGGAAATCCATTCATGGCACAGGGACGTGCAATATCCCGGATGGTGTTTGTGGCACAATAGAGTCCCAGGAACATCTGTCTTCTTTTCTTTTGTGGTTCTGAAAACTGCCCATCTCCTGTCTAGCTGGGGAAACAAACCTTACTCCTGTGAATTATGCTGCAAACACTGAGTGCTGTCCCAGCAGAGCCGAGCACAGGGCAGGTACCCTCACCACGGTGCGCTACAGTTACTATGCACTGTGAGGTGGGTGCTGTGTGTTCTAGGGGTCTGAGGATCTGCCACCAGTGGGAACTACATCTGTTATCCAGGGAATCTGCAGAATTCCCTCAGTCTAGGTTCTTTGTATGGGAAATATAAATCTGCCCTGACTGCATGGCTCAGGCACAGTCTGCACAGAACCAGCAGAAAAGATGGGCCAAATGACTGCTATGTGAGAGCAGACCCTTAGAAGGTCCAAGTGCCTAAAATGTAAAGAAAGCGAGTTGTTAGCATGGAGTGAACGAATGGCTTTCGAAGGAGATGGAGATGCTGTGAAACAAGTGTATCAGACTGCTTTAGATTTGAACTGGTGGAACCCCTCTTCTAATGATGCCTCCAGCCAACAAATAAACAAATAAATAAGGAATTTACTGGTTCACATAACTAAAACGTTCTGTGTTAGAACTATAGCTTGTTTCTCTCTTTCTCTCCCCGTCCCCCACCCTACCTCCTGCATCTCTTCATTTTGTCTTATAACCTAATTCTCTCCTCTTTGTGATCTGCTTCCCACTCTCAGCCCTAGCAGAGAGAGAAATTTTCTCAACATCTGAATATCCAAGCAGGTGAAGACTCTACCTGGCTCAGCCCTGAACTTGTGCCTGGCTAGAGGAAAAGTTACCGTACTGCCTTCGTGGTAGTCAACCAAAATGTCTGTGCAGCACTTACCCTGTGCCTGCCCCCCACCCTAGCCACCAGGGGGCCCAGCAGTGAGCAGGGCAGATAACGCCCTGCCCCCAGGGAGCTTGCAGTCTTGTGAGAGGCCAGCACTTTAATTGAAACCTGTCGCTTCCTGCTCCTGTTCCTCAGGAACCAAACAGGAGGATGGAGTCTTTTCAGCTCACAAAGAAGGCAATGCCTTTACAAGATTAACAGAAAGTGACCAAATATAATGATGGTGCTAATGGTTCCCACGAGTAAGACAAGCATGTATGTCGTCTCTCCACATTCCACACTACAGGGCAGCTTCAGTGTAAATAGTGCCTCCTGGAGGTGTGCAACAGGCAGTGCTGCCGAGCTGCAGTGAGCTGGGCTCTAAGAAGGCATCATACCTTTGAGGTCTCTTGCAGAAAACTCTCACAAGGAATGCCAATGGCTTCATCACAAGCGGGGGCAAGCAGGTAGCCCTGCAGCTCTTGGCACCTGCCCGTCTCACCCAGACAGCGGGAGGTTTCCAGAGATAAGGACGACGCAGCTGCCTCTGGGTCCTTGGTTACGCCTAAGGAGACTATGGCGATCTTAACAGCCCAGGAATTCTTTTTAAGAGGAAAACATATATATTTACTCATGTACAAGTATTTGTTCTCTGAATGAAAGAAGGTGGGCGGGATGCCGTCATAATCAACAGTATGAAGTGAAATCAATTCTGTGTGCCCTGTTTGCACTGTAATGGGTTTTGGTTAGAGGAGAAAAAAAAATGGCTTCTCAAAATGTCTGTGTTTGGAGAGACCAGTAGGTTTGTGTTTCTTGATGACCCGAATGTGTGATGGGGCCAGGGGAGGTCTCACTAAATATGATTTCTTCAGTATTATTGAGTACCTACTATGTGCCAATGATCCCTGGATATATTACAACAAACAGTACAGCATCTCTGCTTCGTGGATAGAGTGTCTAGGGCAGGGACCCACACTCATACCAAGCACAGAACAAGTGAGTCAGTGTCCTGAGGGAGATGTGTAATTTCGTGACACTATAATGCATCCAAGACTCACGTGGTGGACTATTCGTGCTTGTGGTGGAGACAGATGGTTTTGCCTCACCTCAGAATGGCTGCCTAGAACAGCAGCAAGGGGTTTGGGCTGGAAGCTGGGAGATTTGGGAGAAAGGCGAGGGCAGGTTTTTCTGCCAGGCCTTGCAGCCGTGTGAGGCCACCACCAGCTAAGCGTGCTTAACCTCTGCAGGCCTGCGGTGGAGTGCCACAGACGTCCCCCGGGCCTGCTGGACAATCATTACGTTTATTATGCTTCTTACTGTCAGGTACTCTGAAATCCACATGGACTGCTCTTATGATTGCAGGTTGTCCCGAAAGAGAAACTCAAAACTCAGTGATGAGCACAGCAGGGGAGAGAGCCGGCTGCCTATCTCCAAAGGGCACATCACCATAATCACAGGAATATCTCGAGCATATGCACAAAGAATGTAAGGGAGGAATGTATGTCAGGAGTAGCCAAGAGGGTACAAAACCAGGTGCTCCCTGCGTGTGTCCCTCTCCTCCGCCAAACGGCACCTCTAAAACATGGCACGTCGTGGGTGCCTTCCTCTGCTCCCTTTCTCTTCAGAACCCCCTCCCTCAATAGCCACCTTTGCTGCTCTTCTGCTAAATTCACCCTGGGTCTCCCCTGGGCTGGCTGTTGCCTTCATATTTCATGCGGAATGTGCAGCTTCCTGGGAGCCTGAGGCCTGCTCTGCATTCTGATGTACCGGCCAGGCTGACACCAGCCAGCTCTAGAGCATGGCTAATGAGGAGGCCGACAACGAGGCGAGGCAGGCGAGTCTGCCGGGCTGCAAGGGCCAGGCTGCTGCAGACCTGGAGCGGGGTGACAGGCAGGTAGTGAGGGCAGGCTGAGGAGAGATGGCGGTGCCTTTTTAAGCCACTATTCCATCACCAGGTACTACAACGTGAACCAACTTCTGTGACACCAGGAATGGACTGGAGGCTCAAATAGGAGCAATTGAGATCAAGGAACAGACCTAGGAAAAGCATCAAGTTCAAAGAGAAAGGAGAAGCTGCACAGACCAAGAGGAGGTTGAAGCTTGCATCACTCATGTCTCGGTGGGCAGGGCTGCTGCCCATTTCAGTGTCCTCCCAGTGCGGAGCTTCCTCAAGGTTCCTCGGAGACCACTTCATTATCTAAAAGATCCTGCTGAACAGAAGTTTTTCCTTTCCTTAAAGCCTCATCTACCTTAATTTCACGCATTACTCCTCACTTTGACGGGCTCTATCAGGATAAATCGACCCTTGCTTCCCTTGGTATTTAGAGCACCTACATTGGGGAGCAGTCACCATTCCGAAGCTGCGAGGATGCAGTGCTGCCCTACTCAACAAGTACTGCCCTCCACCTGACACGTGAACCAAGCTTGGTCCCGTCTGCTCAAGCCGCCGACCTGCCGGTGCTTGTTCCAGAGCTAAGAGACGAGCTCAAAACAGAGACTTTCCCACAGGCCTCGGAAGGAATCAACATTTCCAGTTTACAGGTCAGCGTGAGAGAAGTTTATCCAAGGCCACACACCAGACTAAAGTGTCAGACACGGGCCAGCCTTCTACGCTTCCAAATGAGCTGGTTACATACTCGCACTTGCCCACCCTTCCACTTGATCGTATGTGGAAAGAGGTGGCAAACATAATTCCCAGTAATTTCATTTAACTTAGATATAAAGCAGTAAGTGAAACTTTTACATTTCATAGGGAAGATAATTAAGTCATGAACGTAAGAAACAATTTCCTTTAAAATACTGATTTCTGTCATCCCTCTCCCTCTCCCTCTCCCTCTCTCCCTCTCCCTCTCCCTCTCTCTCTGTAATCAGCCTTCTGTTTGGACTCCAGGGACAATCATTTGATAATAAGGATAGTAAACCCTTCCTGAATTCTTACCATGTGCTCACACTTTTCATTAATCGTCTCATGCCGCTCTGCCGACACTGGGAGCTAGGTGATACTGTCCTGCTCTGCAAACGAGGAAACGCTTGCTCAGAGCAGTTAAACCGATAGGCCATGGTGACAAAGTTCTTGAGTGGCCTGACTTGAGACTCCATGCTGTTCACCCCTGGAGATAATGCTCACATTAAATCACACTGGTTTGCAGCCAGATCACATGAATTCATCTTTGATACAATTAATGCCCCTCTTAGGGTCATTCTTCTTCATGGACTTCCTGCCTACTGGGTTCTTGAAATATCTCTGTTATTAATACCTGCCCTTTTTCTTGTGTGGAATTATATTTTACTGGTTTCCTTTTTGTGCTTCTTTATATTTTATCCTTTCTAAAAACAAAAGAATCCCTAATCCTAAGTTTTTCTTATCATTGACTACTTTTAGAGTTGGAATAAAAAATCTTTATAGTTGAAGGAAACCTTGGAGGCGATTCATCCCCACCTTGCTCCCAAGGCAGAAATTGCCCTGTAATATCATCCCAAGAGGTCGTCATCTAATCTCTACTTAAACATCCCCAGTGCTAGAAAGCACGCTACACCAGAGGCAGCTCAGCCCACACTTGGACGGCCTGAATTGTCAGAAAGGTCTTCCTTCCAGTGGCTGTGTTGATTCTGTTGGCCTGATGCACCCGGCCACTCACCAGCAAAAATCCCATCTGTTACTGAACAACTTCAGCCCCTGAGTTCGTTTCCTGGGGCTGCTCTAACAAAGAGACCACGAACTGGTGGTGCAACAACACACATGGATTGGCTCACAGTTCTAGATCACAGAAGTCCGAAAAACAAAGTGTTGGCGAGGCTGATTCCTTCCGAGGGCTGTGAGAGAGGATCTGGCCCGGGCCTCTCTCGTAGCTGCTGGTGGCTCACTGGCAATCGTTGGCATTCCTTGGCTTATAGATCTTTGCTTTCATCCTCACCTGGCATTCCATCTGTGTACATGGCTGTTTCCAAAATTCCTCTCTTAATAAGGACGCCAGTTACATTGGGTTACGGACCCACCCTCCTCCAGTGTGATCTCATCTCCACTAATTA
>PVKM010043560.1:0-12484 GCA_004027735.1 Carollia perspicillata | reverse complement strand
CATTGCCTCCTCCCCACTCCCCTCTGGAGTGATTTAAAAACTCACCTTAGTGATGGAAGAAGGGAATGACGAAGTCATCTTCCCTACGGCCTGCACTCCTACATTTATCTTTTCTTCTTACTTTGTGTGAGTCTTTACTTGCTCTTCATTTGGCAAGGAAAGGTTTTTTTAATTTTCAGTTTTCCTCTATGTAGGTAGAAGATTTTTTTGTGTTTTTTGTTTTCTTTTTGTTCCCATCAATTTTGGCTCATGACTGCTCAGAATGTTTTCTCCTTTTTGGTCATCAAGATGGTAATCCACAGTGTGTTTCACATTTGCAGAGGAACTAAGAAATGGGATCCAAAACTGTTTTGCACTATGTTGAAAGTTACAGTTATCTGGAAATGCAAAATTTCACCACTTGGAAAAGTAAATCAAAAATTTAGTCAAGACGATAAATCAGAATGTTAGAAGTTAGGTTTTTAATGTTAACCTCCAACTCATAACAAAAACTTCATCAATTTGAATTGTGTCATTTCTTCAAGAGTTTAGTCATAAAGCATCACTTTCAGTCTTTCTCTGATTAACACTGAAAAAAATGAAAAACCAATGTCGCTACCCCTTTCCCTCAACTTTCTAGGTAGATGTTTTGCAATTACAAGAAATGTTTGTTTAGGAAGCAACTGAGGGAATGACCGTGATGCAAAGTAAGGATCCATTGTGAATGCCAGCAGGCAGCAAGGAATTGCTATGGCCATCATTGAGGGCGAGTACATTAATCAAAAGAAAAGTCTGAAAATTCTAAATGGGAAATGGAGAGAGAAACACAGGTCACAGTGGGGAAGGCACCAGTGAAGAGGCAAGCCACTGCAGTGGGGGAGGGGCAGCTCTCCACAGGCTTTTGATGAGCAAAGGCTTCCAGAAGAGCCAAGTGAATAAATGCATATTCTGGGGGCCCATGATCCGTCCTTCCTCATCCTCATCATCACCATCATCACTCTCATTGCAAATATGTGCTGAGCACCTTGTTGTACCTCATCGAATTATTTCAGCAAGCTTATTTAGCAGGAAAACAAGACTTTGAGATTTTACACCATGTCCCCAGGGTTGTTTCACTGCTATTTTAAGGAGGATGCAGATCCGTATGATTCTGAACCCATCCTCTTGATTGCCCCAAAGAACAAAATGTAGAGATGATACCTCTTGCGAAGGGGGCGGAGTTGGCCACTGCAAAATATGCCTTTTGGGGTATTGACTATTTTAAGCTGATTATTTTTAAGAAACAGAAGACTCAGGAAAACCTTTCGCTTCCCCTTATCTAAAGGGAACTTAGACAGAGGACATCTCCAGGAAGGGAGATATCATTGTAGCTAACGTAATTTAATATGAGCTAGTGTGTGATACACAGGAGCTCCAGCAAAGCCCATTCCAAGTCCTCTCTGTGTCCCCTTGGCAGAGATGGCCCAGCACACATTTACTTACCAAACATCTGCTTTCCATCTCCAGGGGAATTGCCTTCCTGCCCTTTGCAGTCCCAAACCGCAGCCTGATTCTCCAGAACGGCATCTCATCCTCACTTCCTCAGTCCATGCTTCCTCGGGGCTCCTATTCTTATGACATCGCTGCATGTACGTACATACTGAATTTGTTCTTGTTTCCTGTTAATCTGCCTCATGTCAAGTTCATTATTAGCCTTATTGGGAGAACTTGGAAAGGTGGAAAGAAGGTGACTGTTTCTTCTTCTACACTTGGAATGAGCCAAACTCCGAACATGAGTTTGAACCTAGAAAAGACTCCCCCCAAACTGTCACAGTAAAAGAAAACTCCTCCATCCTGTTTCAGAGAAAGAGACTCCATAAGCTTCTTTAAAGTTGGACAATCCCCCTGTAATGAACAGGTACACGTTTTAGTTGTTTCTCTGCATTTCCCATAGCCTCCTGGGAGCTCATGGTAATGAAGACATTAGTTATTAGTCAGTTTTCTTCACTAAGTGAGGAGTTCCTGAAAGGGACCTTGATGTCTTATTCATTTCTGTATCATCATGATAGTACTAGGTACACAGTGGCACTCAATTAGTATTGAGAAAGTGCAGGCATGGGTGACTATCTGTAGTATTGGTTGTAAAGTTGGAGCCACAGAATCATACCTGCATGGAACATCTTTAGAGTTTTTTTCCAGTTTAAGTCCTCATAAACATTCCCTGAAGAAAGAAAGCTCGAAAATTCAGCTAATTCCTTCATGCAATGGTTTAGGCTCAATTTTCTTTTTTGAGGTCAATAAACATAAAAAATTGCTTGCCACTCACGGGTTTGCAGAAGAGCCTTCACACACAAACAGACGTCATTGCTAAGTTATATGCAAATCTCAAATCCTTTATGTTTTAATGTTGCACCATCTCCCAGACCTCTAGCTATCTGAAGGGCTCCCTGGTGTCTGTCCAGGTCCTTCTGATCCTGCTTAGTTTAAGATCACAGAAGGGGCTTGGGATGCCAGCAAATGCCTGTGAGCACTGACTTTCTTGAGAGCCTAACACATTTGCTAAAATCGGGAAAAGAGTCCCATATCTTCCATGGGGACAAATGCATGTGTTGATGTTATTTCAGGGAAACAAACAAGAAAAGAACAACCTTTCAGGTTTCTCAAGGACAAGGTGTCTTCTTATTTCAATTTTAAATGAGTTGACTTCAAGTTTAAAAGGAAGACTGAGTTAGTTTGCCAATCAGGCTCAATATGCCCACTCATTCCTATTTCGATTCCCAGTGGAAGCAAGTCACAGTCTTAAGCATCGTTGTTTGCTCATCTTTCCTCCTCTTGGGTCCCTTCCCAAGAGAGAAGATGACACACAGTCGGCTCAGTCCTGGCTGGCTGCAATTATTCTCATCTGTGCTATCTCGCTGTGAGTTCCTATGTCAAAGGAGCAATGTCTCGGCCAGGCAGCCTCTTGACATTTCCTGGTAATTGACCAGCTTGCTTGCTAAACAACAGAAAAGGTGTTCAGCTGGGAACTTGAGAGAGATTAGGTTTTCCTGTTTACATAGTTCAGACAATAGTTCTATCTTGACACACTGGCTTTTATTTTTGTGATACACCAGAAGTTGATTTTGTCTCAGCCACCTTGAAGTAGGGGTGTGTGCTAAGACAGACTTCAAACAAGTAGGATTAGATCTTGTTTTCCAGGCAATAAAAACACTGTAAAAATCGTGAGCCAGTTTTTAATCGACATTAAAAATATCCTGCGCTTTTCTCTTCTGCTTGGCTTCTGAAGCCCGTTGCATCCGAAGCCCTTTATTTCTGCAGACCAGCAGGTCTGCCTTCTGAGCAGTTGGCCAACCCAAGGTCTAAGTCAGCACTTTAGGCCAGACCCATGTTGATATCGGTTTTTGCTTATAGACGCACATTGTCCTTGAACAAATTGTGGGAACAAAGAGCTTTGCTTAACACTCTGCTTGTGGTTTATAGGTGTTAAAACATTTTCCCCAAAAAGAAAACACCCAAAATACATGTCATTAGCAGTTTGGCAATTCTTTAATATAAATGAATGGATGGATTTTTTTTTAATCTGGGTAATTCTAGAACTTGCCAACACTAGACCCCCACAAAAGCTTAGTCTTGTGCCATTTGGAGTTGTATTTCTATGCATCTGAAATAGAGAATGTTTCACGTAAGGTTAAATTCAGTATCAAAAACATGATATCCCGGTAATGCCTTGCTTGATACTCCCCACCCCTGACTCACGCAAAAGAAAACCTGCCAGATAATTTGCTTAGGTCCTGAAAATAGCTATTTGACCTAAAGATTCAGAAAGATTCATTCAGATATGAGTCATCACTCTAGTAAGACGAATTAAACTGGTCACTGAAGAGGAGGTAAGAGTTGATTAAAGGAGCAGTTTGGTTCTTAAGGACAGTTCTTAATAAATCATTAAGAAGACTCAAGGAGAAAAAAGAGGAACACGGAAAAAGATGTTTCTCTCTGAAGAACAGGGTGGAATAGGTTTTTGGATTAGCATTGCCTGTCATTTTGCTCCTTCCTGATTGAAGAAGCAATTCCATAGTGAGTTCAATTCATGTTCTCGCTCAATACGTGTTTCAGAGACATCTGCTATCATTGGAAATAGGTCAGCCAGTGTTGGTAAGTGATTTGAAATTGTGCAACACATTCCCATCAAAGTAGGTCAGGTCGGTGCCCCGCTAAGCACGGTTCTGCTTGTGTAAGTAGGAGTTCAGTTTTCATAGTAAAAATCTATGTAACATTTGAAAACAAAGGACGGAAGGTAGGGCCACAGAGCCCTCCTTCCAGAGTGATGCAATACGAGTTAGAGTCCACTCAGTGGAATTGGGCGCGGTGACAGACCGACAGCCGCAACGACAGTAAAAATTATCTTTAAGCAAAGTATCATTGCTATGGCACCAAATACTTCAGAATTCTGGGAAATTAGGTAACCTAGAGGGATGCTTCATTAGGCACTGGTATAGGAAGTGTAGAAGCCATAGAACTTATACGTACAACCCATGGACATGAACTAAGAGGGGAGGGAATGCAGGTGGGAGGGGGTCTACAGCGCGGAGGGGGGAATGGGGGAAAATGGGACAACTATAATAGCACAATCAATAAAATATATTTTAAAAATAATTAAAACACTTTCTACATCAATACATGATTAATAAAATAACCCCAAAACCTGAGGGGGTATGATTAAGAGATCTTATTTTACAAGTTCTTCTAATTGCTTTGGAACCAACACTTGTATGTGAATTTGATATTGTTCTTATTTAAGGCAGTTCACCAAATCGAGATGACATTAATTGTAAGGTTCATTCTAGTTGCAGAAAATCTAACTTGGGGCGGTAGGGGGGTGTCCATCCTATGAAAAATGGCCTTTAATCAGGATGTACTTTTTCACTCTACTTCCTATAAACACATGTCTTTAATATTTGTAAACAATAGGACTAACTGCTTAGAGAATACTATATTGCTTATTCTTGTCCTGAATTCAGATTCAGAAGAGATTACCTATTAAATAATACCGTTAGTATGTACGATGCTATGAAGTTTTGAGGGGGAGACAGTCCAACAGCAAAGCACATGACTTAGGTTCTCTGTCTTACGTCTCATCACGGTTGTCCCTCCATGGGTCACCCTCTGTCCCCCGGCAATACTGTTTGGCTGCATCTCCAGGAACCATCGACAGGTTTAGAACCTGAAATTTCCCATTGACCTTGTTTTAAAGTGCCAGGGAGGAGGCAGAATGGGGCATTACCTCTCTGGTGACTTCTTATCCCAGAGAGGCTTATGACCTGTCCAGGAAGGGTGGACTTGAACACTTCCTGCCCAGTGGCAGCTCAACGTCTGTCTGGAAGGAGACGTTATGATGGATCAGAGGCTACAGTTTTCTCAGTTGCCTTGGTGATGCCCCTCTTCCCACCATCTTATTCATACAGGCTCGGGGATTGCTTGTCTGCTCGGTGAAGGGCACCTGGTTCCCACAGATGGAGTGGGGAGGGATGCCAAGGAATCCCTGATGTTTGCCAAGGAAGGAAGACAACATGTTTACATCTGGTTGTCATCTGAAGCCCTCAGAACAGAAACTGTTGCAGACACACCTTAGCAAACCATAAGGAAACAGTATACTACCTCCCAACACTATTGTCAGAAAAGTCAATGAAGGTGACAAAAAAAAATGAGACAAGCAAGACTGCCCTATTTCACAGCTTGAAGTTGTTTTTAGGAAGCAAACTTCTCAGGAAAGAAGGAAGCAGATAGCCGATGTTTTGGATATCTGGATGTCTAGATGTCTCACACTTTTCAATTTCCCATAAAAGTAAACATTTTGGGTGATATAACTGAACGTATTAAATTACATATTTGTTTAGGTCTAGTAGCTTTGCCATGGAAGTCAAATAAAAATCTGTCTTTTAGAAGGAGAAAGAGCTAGAAACCTGTATTCTGTCCCATTTCTGAAATGGTTAAGGCATTGCCTTGGACTCTAAAACCAGGACTGTGGCTTGGAAACAATCTTTGGTTTTATCTGAAAATCTTCAAAAAAAATTGCAAGTGTGTCTGTATTTTTTTTTCAAGCTGTTCTGCTGTATGTGTATTTTAAGTGTCTGTCTGCGTTCAGATGTGGGTAAGTGGTGGGGAGGAAAAAATAATGTTTCTTAACTCTGCGGATAAAAAGACTTTAAAGTAGATACGTCTCACGTACTTCGGTAACCTGCCCCATATAATGCACCGTGATGTGGGACAAATACCGCTAAATGGTGTCTATTTCTCGGGGGGAAACAAATGTTGAGGGGAGCACTGTCACAGGCAGGTGGCCATTTCTGAGCTATATAAAGGAAACTGGCGATGCTGAAGGCAGACCTCAGGGGGTTTGATCACAGTTACGGTGTCTGCCCTATGGGCAGCTGGTTGTAGGAACCGCAAATCCTGTCTCCCCTAGCCACTACTGAGATATCAGCTTTGACTCTGATTTCTTTTTCCTGCTGAAAGCAACCAAACTAGGAGAGACCACCTAGGCACCAATGAGCTGAAGACGGATTCTCAAACACTCATAGGAAAGTCATTTTAAGAAAGTTAAGAGAGGAGGACCGCTTTCTGAGAATTTCTCTATGTGGAAACTTACACACATATATACAATTTTACATGAATGTGATACTATCATACATGCTATTTTAACACAACGTTTCTCTCATTTTTGTAGTTGTTTGCCCTTCTCACTGATAATCACATCCTACCACCTAACTCCAGGCGAATCACTTCGTTGGTATCTTCTCATATTTTTCTACATGAGTACAGAATCACATAGAGCATGCACACATGTGCACACACACAACACACACAAGAACAGGTATATATGCATATGCACTACACATGTGTGTAAGTACACACATACATATGCATTTAGTTTTTGTCTTTTATTTTACAGAAACAGAAACATGACATACGTCCCTGAATCTGGCTTTACTTGCTCATCAAAACCTTGTGGAAATGTCCCTAAATCAACTAGTTATCCCCGAAGTCTCCATCTCTCTCTCTCTCTTTCTCTGTATATCTTTTTTCTTAGTTTGGTTTAATTTTTATCCCTTTTTGTATTTAAGAACATTTTTAAATGACTACACAGTGTCCCTGGTCTGCATATATCACGATTAGCTCATTCATTTCCTGTAGTGGGGCCTTTTTGATCCACTTGAGTCTACTGACGTGCAAGAGTGGGATTGCTGGGTTGAAGACTTTAACTATTTCTAATGTTAATAGATGTTGTAAGATTGCTTCCCAGAAAGCATGTATTGATTTGCACTTCTCCCGAGATGTATTAGAATACACATAACATTCTAAGTGCTTGCAAGTCAGTGTGTATGTAGTCCAGGGGCCGGCAGCGAGGGATCTCAGCGTGACTCACAGCATCCATGTTTTAACAAGACCCATGGTGGTTCACACATACTTTACCATTTGCAAATCAATGTTTTCAATCACCTGCGACCTGCGTTACATTCAGAGGGGGTGTATCTGTCCCATATCTTCTCTGGAAGGGTAATTAAGAAATTAGCCACAGCAGTTGACTTTTGGGTGGGGCACTGTGGGCCTGGCAGACAGGACTGAGATGCACAGTTGCCTCCCACCGTACATATTTGTGTGACCTTTGTACATTTCCATGCACAGGTATTATCTGTTTGAAAAATTGTTAGTGCAGCTCCTTGCAAATAGAATGGTTACTTTCCACCCTCGAGTCTCCAGGGAAACAGCGGCCCTGTAGCTCTGGGTGTGGTCACATCGTTGCATCGCAGTGGAGGAAGCCGGGTGGTGAAGGAAAATTCTCCAAGCAGCACAGCTTGTGCTTTGAGGATATGAAAACGCAATGACATCAGTGGGGTGACCTGACCAGGGAACATCTGACAGGGCAAATGTCAAACGACGGTGAGTCAGTGTCATAGGGCGCCTCCCAACTTTTTCTGTGACATCCCCCTGCTGTGAAAGTTGTGATCACCAGCCTGGTGATAACTGTGGAGCAAGGTACAATTTTCCAACACTCGACAGTGGCCTTAAAAATATTGCCACGAATTCAGCTTCTTGAAATGCGAGAGCTCTCAGGTTCCTTAGGGGGCAGGGGCCAGGCGAGCAGGCATGGCGTCTGTCAGTTTCAGGGTGCGTGCCAGATCTGCTGACACCAGGGTGGGTGGGTTCGAAAGAGCAGGGTAGGCAGTTCCGCCTCCTACGATCAGAAACAGAGCATCCTCACCACTCTGTTCGTTCCTGGAAATCCTCCTAGAACAAGAATCCCTCCCCACCCCCCGCACTCCTTCGACTGTCTGTTGTACAGGGGTGTACAACTCATTTTTAGGAAACGTTTCACGTGGGTTATATGGGAAATATATGGAAATTCTAAGCAGGCTCTGAAGCTTAAAATGTATGAATCTCTGAAATCTAGCTTCTCCAGGTGTCGCCACTTCACGGGTCTAAATGGCTTTCCATTAAGAGCAATAATTCAAACTTCTGTGGCCCTTGAACCTACCCACACTCTCAGAACCAGCAGCCTCCTGCACGACGTTGCCCAAGTATTTGGGGAGAATTTTTGGGAGGGGGTGGTCCTTTTATATGCTTACAAACAATTGAGGTTGGCCACCAAGGAATCTGCCATTTCTTTCTTTTCTTTTCTTTTTTTTTTACAATATATATATATATTTTATTTTAATTGTTGTTCAAGTACAGTTTACTGTCAAGGAATCTGCCATTTCTTACTTTTCATTGACTTTTCCCTCTTCCTCTGGGCATCACCACCCCAGCAGGGATTTTTTTTCTTCCTGCAGAGTGTCTTTTTTCTCCTAGTGGTCATTCGTCTCCAGTGGCACCTGGGACATCGGTGTCCTGGTGTGTGTGTGGAGGGTAGGGGATCCATTCTCCTGGAGGGGAGGGAAGAACGTTGTCTTCTTCTGGTGTCCATCTTTTTGAGAGGTGTCCTGTCTCCGGATTGTGGCGAAGCAGCCCTGGGACCTTTTACTTGCCACGCCCTGAGACCAGGGGCGTGAGAGTTTTGCCAGAGGACAAATCTAAGCAACAGAAAACCCGCTGTGGCCATGACATTGTTACAGAATCTGGCTGCTCTAGCCCCTTCTATGCTTGAGGTATGCTTTACCTTAGAGTTTTATCTTCTGTGTACGGGCTTCTGAGTCCCAGATCGAGTTCCTGCTATACTCGCAGCAGAAACGCTCAGCTAATGAGAACTGGTGGTCTATTTCAGGACATCTCCAGGCCCTACACTACATAAGAAGAAGGTTCCATGGCTAACTGGGTACCATCTACTCAACTCTTGAGGGACGTCCAGGGGCAGGGGGCCAGCCAGTTGTACATTATTGGCTCCTTGACAAGCCGGGTCCTACCTGGCCTTCAGCCACTTCTTCTTGCTCTCTCCACTATGGAAATAGAGATTAACTTCATCCTCTGTGGGAAAGAGCAGCAGGAATCCCTCCTGGGAAAGTTGAGGGAGAGGGGATTGTTTTCTTTCCCAGGTCCTCTGATGCCTCGAAGCTCCTGCCCAGGTGCAGCTCAGCCGTGAGGACATCTGGGTGATGGGTGGGTTCTGGGGCAGGTGGGGAGCCAGAGGATTGGAGGAGATCCAGAGGAGTGTTTTTATCTGGAGCACCCCTAGAATCAGTACAGCGGTTTTTATAAAGTTTTGTTTTCCCAAAGCAGAAAGGGGGTGTGCTGGTGGCATTGAATGGGGACGGGATGATGGGCTGGGCATGGGGAACACATCTCTACCCATGCTCTTCCACCTCCGGGAATTTCTGCAAGAGGAAGGGATGGTCTTAGGAAGTAGATCGGCAGCCACTTTGGAAGTAGACCCACCAGCTGTGGTTTGGGAACAGCAGTTTGATCACAATCGATATGCGAGTTTTTAGTAAACTCGCCACCTCAGTGTCTTTGCCCTGTTCCTAGTCATAGCGAGAGGGATGGCTACAGGAAGTAGTGCTGGCTTTTCCGTTTCAATTCAGCCTTGCAGATGAAATTGAGCGTTAGGTAAAAGGTGCCTTGCGATTCAACCTCTGTATGCAAAGGAATGTGGGCAAAGACAGCAGCAAATCGTGCAATGCGGCCGTGCACTTATTTTTGGACTTGTCCCAGTTCACCGCCTCCAGGTTTCTTTGAGGCTCAGCCTCATGCCATGTATATGTGCATAACACTCTTCTATTCGTGCCCAGTGTGGACGGCTGAGGCAGGTGATGAGAAAATGGGCTGCAGAGAGGGTTGTACCTTTGATCTTGGTCAAGCTCTGCACCCCTAGCCTCCTGAGGGTCACATATCTGGACGCCTAAGAATGGCCACATGACAGCTAGAGAGCCCTGGATGCTGACTGCCTTCCTTCTTCAGGTTGTTTTCGGATTTTGTCCACAAGGTTTGAGTGTCCAGATATGCTGGGTGGGGCTACATCGAGGCCATTGCACGTGACTGGGAGGTTTGTGCATTGCAAAAATGTGAGCAGCTGGGAGGAGATGGGGCTGTTTCATTAGCTGACCTGTGTGCCCTGCCATGGTGCTGTCCCCAGTCTGCAACAGAGTCACCTGAAGCTGCTCTATGAGCTAGTGGGTGCCCTGGGCATGTGGTTTTGTCTGTGAAGCCCTGGGTTTGGCGCCCGTTCTTGCTGCCATAACCAGCCCTTGTGGCTCGCTCAGAGTGACCCTCTTTGGGAAACCTGGAAGTGGAACAATGATAAGTGGCCATGGGTCACACACAAGGCCTGTGAATGCAGTTGTTGGGCTGACACAGAGTTGGCCCACGGAGCATTTCAAGCTATCTGAATTTCTTGCCAATATTTACAGTTTAAGAGATTTTTGTGTAAGGACCAGAATTTCTGGTGTCCCATAGTATTGTCATTGCTGGGTGACATTTGGTAGCAGTCAGTTAGTGTGTGACAGTCCTCGCCTTGGCCTGTGGCGCCATTAACGGTGAAGATAAAGGTTAATTGAGGTTTATCTTCTTCCTTGTGCTGTTTTCTTCAGTAGAATTAATAAGAAAGTAAAATCCATCCTGGGCTCCCTTTTAAAATTAAAGATAGGCCGAGAATCCATTTTTTAAACAAAAATCTGGCCTGCTAAGTGTCTTTAAAATGCCTGTCATGTCCCTCTGGTTTATGTTTGCAGCCTGGGCTCTCACAGCTAAGTTGTCTCATAACCATGCACTCAGGGAAGCTAGAGGAATTCGGTTACAGCTCATGAGCCTTCACTTGGCCATTAAATTAAGCCGCTAGGCTGACCGGACAGTCTTGTTTATCTTGACCCCTGTGCAGTAGAGGCTTACCTTGGGAAGTGTATTCGGGGGGTTCACCTGTCCCAGAAGTCCTCATTCTAAAGTGTTTGTCAAGACAAAGTGTTTAGACCCTTTCTGCCGAGCTGGGAGGCTACAGGGTGAATGGACCACATGGAACCAGGTCAAAGGCCAAACAGAGGGACATTGTGATTAGACATGTGAAGATCCAAATGGAGGTGAGCAAGAAGAGAGAACATAGAGGCACAGGTAAGGCAAGCCAAGTGGCCACCAAAGGTCAGGTGTGTCTGCCCATGGAGTTAGGGTCAATAAGCCAGGGCCCTGGTGGCCAAGAGCTGTCAGGAGGAAGGCAAGACCCAAGAATGTTGAAGGGAACGATCTGTAGCTGAGGGGAGCCGTTGGGACGTGACGCACGTGGTTATGCCTTGCGACACCTCTACCTGACCCACAGGTGATAGGAAGGCTTAAGAGCAAAGGCTCCGGAGACAGATTCCATCCCCCCCTGGATGGGAATCGTAGCCTCTCACTAGTTGTGTGAGTCAGGTGAGCTCCTTAATCCCTTCACACCTCAGGTCCTTTGCTATATAATGAGGATAGTGTTATACCTACTTTATAAGGTTGCCTATCACTGAGAATTTAATGAGCCAGTTCTTAGATAGTGCTTAGAATCGTGGCTGGCGTGTGCCACAGGATCAAGAGGTATGTATTACTGCCTGGGGCTACCTCTCTCACCTCCCTTAGGAACACGTAATGTTCAGAAACACGGTTATCAGCTGGGAGGAAGTGGCCCTCTGAAAGAACTAACAGCAGCATATTTTTACAAGTGGCATCTTAGCAATTTAAAGAGACTTTCCAATGATCCCACTGGCACAGCGGGTGAACTTCATGAAGGGCAGCTACATTCCCAACGGAACTGGAAAGGGCTCCTTTTGCATGAGGGAGTTAACGGCTGTCTTCTGATCCAAGGCACTCTTCCTGCAGAGTATTTTTTGCAAGGAGAATGGGGGCAAAGGCTGTCCTTGATTTATGGGGACTTGACCACGAAAGGGGCCCAAACAGCGAGGCTGGTGGCAGAAGAGTACGTCCTTACCCTTTGGAGTGCACGGCGAAGTCTGCCGTAGGCGAGAAGGATGTTGTGGTTTCAGCCTGGTTTGTGGGGGCACAACAAGGTGAGGCTGTTCAGACAGCGCTCGGAGTCGCTGTCTCTCTGCGGTTAGCGTGAAGTGAGCAAAGACACAACAGC
>PVKM010043559.1:0-12487 GCA_004027735.1 Carollia perspicillata | reverse complement strand
CTGGAAGACTCCGTCAGGCTTCTGCTTCTCCAGGATCAGCCACTTGACAGCCCCACAGAGGACTTCAGAGTTGATGGCGATGAGGTTGTTAGCCAGAGAGAAGACCTTGACCACGTAGGCTGTCAGCCTGGGTACGGGGACAGAGCACACGTCAATTGGCTCTGGGATCCAGAGACTGCAGTCCCAGCCAAACAATGCGCAGAGGTGGGGGTGGGGGGTGGCGAGGGGGGTGGGGGGCAGGGCCCGCCTGAGGACCCAGTGCTGCTCACAGGCAGTGCTTACTGACATAGGCCGCTTTGCTAGTGGGCCCCGTGACTCTGCAGGTGGAGGGGTCCAGTGGCACAGGGCTGTGTGGGGGAGGCCAGCCTAGACTACCCCAGGCCAGCATCTAGGACCTCCTCAGAAGGGTGCAAAGCCATGGGCAGACTCACCAGGTGCTGGACGGCCGGTTCAAGAAGGCAGCAAAGGCACTGTTGGGTTGTCTGAAGGCCAGCTGCTGGGTGTACCCTGCAGGGAAGAGGGAAGTGTCACCAGAGGAGCAGGGACTGAGTGGAGGCAGTGGTTGGTATGGGTCTATGCCAGGGAGGAGAGAAACTTAGAGAGGCGACTAGGGTTCTGTGAAGAGTGAGACAGGGGTTCAAAGAGGAAGGAGGGTGCTCAGAACTGGGAGGGATGAGTGGAGGAGAGGGCATTCAGAGAGGGGAGGGTTTTTGAGGGGGTTCAGGGTCAACGGGAGCTCAGAGGGGCCATGGTCTCAATGGGGGAGAGCTCAGAGAGGGGCCCCAGTGTGGTGGTCTCCCAGAGGGGCAGGGGACATACCCTTCTTGATCATGTCCAAGGCGTCCTGCCGTTTCTGAAGGCCAAACTTCTCCCACTGCTCGGTGTGGTCCAGGTAGTGCACCGCGATGACGGTGGGCGTCATCCCGATCATGTTCTGCTCTCCGCAGCCAGAGGGAGTCACAATGAGGTGCTTCAGCCGCTCTGCATCGATGGCGTCTTCCGCCATCTGGGCCACTGGGGTCCCTGAAGCCAGGAGGAAGTATGGCGTTAGCTAACCCCAGCCTTCCCAGGCTCCAACGAGCAGGGCCAAAGAGTCAGGGACAGCTGCGGGCTGGGGCACATGACTGAAAGGGGAGCTGTCCCTGGATTCTCTTGTTCCACCAGTGGTAAAATAATTCCAGAAACAATTGTCACAAATACTTACATTGTGCTTAATGCTATTTGCCAATCTCTCTTCTAAGAGGACACTATATAGTATCTCATTTAGTCCTCCCAACAGCTTCTAGATGCAGACACCACTATTCTCCTCCATCACAAAGGAGGAGACCAAGAGTCTCTCCCCCAAACCTAACAGCTCACAGACTGCAAGATGCCTTTCTAGCTCCTTTCTGTGCCTTCCCACCCCAGTCTTCTATCCTGGGCAATTAGTTCCAGAATTTCTGCCCTTGAATTCTACCACTTCTGATTGAAACCTATTTATCAGCAAAAGCTATCTGCTGAACTAAATACTACCTTCTATGAACAGATCAAGCAGGGGCTGTTCCAGCTGAAGTGGGGGAGAGAGGCGCCACAGTCAAATATTCCCCAAAGTAGACGGGACTAGACTCCCTCTGCAGGGGTCACGGCCCCCACACCTTCCTGGGCCCCCAGGGTTGGACCAAGGGCATCTCACCCTGTAGGAGGATATTGGTTTCCGACTCTGTGTCTGGGACCTGGTCGCTGAGGTTTGCAGCCGGGATCTCCTCGCGCTGCACACCCCCTGTGGGTTGAAGTGGAGACAGTCATGGCACCAGCCTCCTTTCGTCACCCTGCGTCACCGCCCAGGACTTGCCCCTTCTCCTGCGGCTGACTCACCTGGGCCGGATTTTGCTGGTTCCAGTGTGCGAACGGCCACAGTTTGGTTCACTCTGATTCCTTCTGGCTGGACAGTGTTGACGGAAGGGGGAGCCCAGGGAATAAAAGGACAGATGGACAGCTGGTCAGCAGGGCACTGTTCTGGGGATGACTGTGGCACATACACGACAGCATCTGCGGTCTTAGCTGTGTGGCTGGGAGCCAGTGACGTAACCTCTTAGGGCCTCAGTTTCCTTCCTTACAAGGAGGAGGCAATACAAACATCTACCACGTACTGTTGTACGATTTAATAATGAAATTATAAATTAATCACGATAAAATAACAAAGCCTTTAGAAATCTTCCTATGTGCTTAGAAGCTTTCTCCATTTAGGTTAACTCATTTAATCTTAACAACAGTGCAATGGTCTGAGTATCACTATTAGTACTTCCATTTTAAAGATGGGGAAACTGGCCCTGGCTGGTGTAGCTCAGTGGATTGAGCGCGGGCCGGCAAACCAAAGGATCGAGGTTCGATTCCCAGTCAGGGCACATGCCTGGGTTGCAGGCCAGTTCCCAGCAGGAGAGACATGAAAAGCAACCATACATTGATATTTCTCTCCCTCTCTCCTTCCCTTCCCCTCTGAAGATAAATAAATAAAAATAAAATGAAATAAAGATGGGGAAACTGGAGAACAGAGAGGGGAGGTAACTTGCCCAGAGTCACACAGCTAATAGAAGAGAACTGGGGTCTAAACCTGGTAGTCTGGCTCCAGAGTCTGTTCTCAATCCAGTGCCTCTCAGTGGGTTAAATAAGATAAAAATAAATTTTAAAAAGTGAAATTAAATTTAAAAATAAAATAATTAATGAAATACTAGAAAAGAAAAAGTAGGTATATAAAAATTAAATTAAAAATTTAAAATTAATGTTGAAAACAAATGATTAAAGTAAATCAAAAATAATAAAATAAAATAAATAAAAGATAAAAATAAAATAAATGATTGTGCATAAGTATTTAGCACAGTGTTAGGGGTTATCTTAATTAGTATTACAGACCCAACTCAAATTTTCACTATGTCTTCAGGTAAACCTTTATTGTGGATAGTGGATATTTTTCTTTCCTAGAATCCATTCTCCTTTCACCTGGTAATAATGCCCAGATTTCCCTTTGCAGACTAAATATCCTCCCATGGCGTGCTGATAAATATTTAACATTCAGCTCTCCAGGAAGCTAAAAATACTGATTGGTGGCGCTGCCAGTTTCCCTGGTGTAAATATCCCCGCTGTGATGGATTTCAAGCTACTAGTGTCAGTGAGTTCAGAACCGGAAAGAGCCGGCCATCCAGATTCTGGCACTGCTGGGCTTTCTTTCCCACCAGAGCCTACACTGGGCCATATTGGGGCCCACGGCCAAAGAAAAAATTGTAGGCCTCTAAATATATACTTGAATTTTTTATGGTAATATTATTCCAGAACATTAATGTCATTGAAAAAAAATGTGAGTTTGCTTCCCTTAAAGCCAGGAAGGAAAAATGATAACAAATTTTGCTTTGGGTATGAATAAAACATTTCAACATAAAATCACACTGTCAGTGTTCACACATTTACTTTTCAATGATCTGAGATTCTCTCCAACTACTTTAACAGTTTGGGAAAAAAATTAACCCTAGACAACCCCCAGGCACATGTATGGGGGCACTCACTTTTCCTCTCCAGGCTCCAGTATGACCTGGCTAGACACTGTCAGATCCTGCCTCTGTTTAAAAATGGTGCTATTTTGCTCATCACAGATACGTTTGGCATTAATTTTGATTTGTTAAATGATTGCATTAAAATATTACTAATCTTGGTTGTGATCTCGTTTTGCTTTAAAATATCAATAAAAGATGAGAGAATCCTTTTTTGATGATTTGATCTCTTATTATATTTGAAAGTGTGGGAAAGAGTAGAAACAGAACTGTTAATGTATATTTTAAGGCTAAAAACCACAGGTAAAAATAGAACTTTCCCGTGCTCTCGTGTCATATATTATTGGTTTATAAATTTTGGTTGGTGGAATATGCTTCCCCCAAATTTTAAAAGTCAAAACAAAACTCCTATACTGAAATGTGTTACAAAATATTATATTTGATATGAAAACATATTTTAATGAAAGAATATATTGTTTATCTTTACTGCTGAGGTTTGGGCCACCCCCTTAAAATGTCATGCCTGAGAAGAAAGTCCCACATGCCTCCCCTGATGGCGGCCCTGCTTTCAGACTCCTAGGGCCCCTGACCTCCCTAAGGCGGACATCGGACATTATTAGTGTCTCAGAGACTGGGGCTCCAAACTGAGCTGATAGCGTGAGGAGAGCAGGAGTCTTTCCTGAAGGACAAGAGGCGGCAGGTACCCCAAGGACTCACCACGACCTTCAGGGTCTTCTTGACACCGTCACTGATGAACAACCCATAGACAGTTGCCTTGACCTCCACCTCCTGCAGGCCGATCTTCAGGGGCACAATGACGTAAGGCACAGCCAGCGAGGACTTGGGAGGGATGCTCAGAGTCTGTTGGTGACGCTTCTTGGCAGTGGCCATGCTGCAGAAGGCTGGATTGTAGAGTAGTTCTACTCTGACCTGCCGGGGAGGCAGTGTCAGGTCAGGGGCACGTGCCGTGGTCCCCCCTGCCACCGGCCCCCAAGCCTTCCTTCACGCCTCAGCTGCTCCAAGGACCCACCTTGAGGGTGTCTGTCTCCCGGTAGTTGTAGAGGACAGCTCGGATCTCCACCTGCTCGTTCCGCACGACAGAATAGGGCAGCCGCAGGTCGATGAAGAAATCTTGTACCACTGTCACCTCGTAGGGGTCAGCCACACAGATCCCTGCCCGGGAGGAACAGAACCCGAGTGTCAGGGGCAGGGGGTAGGCCAGGTAGACAGGGTCCAGATTCAGCTCCACGTTCCTACCCCCTCAGGGTCTCAGGGCCTACCCCTGACCACGAGCCCAGCTTGTCTTTGCAGAAACCTGTAGACTACACAGAGTTAATGGTGATGAATTACAGGTGATGGTGGCTGCTGGGAGTTGCCATGATTTAGCGATGTCTCTGTCGTTTTACTCAAAGACAGATGTGGAGGAGGAAAGCAAGCCAGCCTAACTGAAGGGTCCGTATCTGTGCCCCCCAAAATGGTAGCCCCAAGGCCACGTGGTCACTGGGCATGTGGCTAGCTCAAGTGGGAACTGGACTTCTGCTTTTATTTCATTTTAGTTAACTCACATTTAAACTTCAAAGTCATTGCTTATGAATATACTAAAAATCACTGAAATCACATACTTTTCAAGGGTGACTTGTGTGGTATGTAAATTATATCTCAATTTAAAAAATGACATTTGACTCAGTGATGGGAAGACTTTTTAAAGTATGTTTGGAGCACCTTGGTTATGCCGATCTGCTTTTCAACTGCAAATTTTGTGAATCCTGAAATACAGATCATATTTCCAACGAAAAGCTTGTATCCCAGTTGAGATGCACTCTAAGAGTAAAGTGCATTCCAGATTTTGAAGGCGTAGTACAAATAGAAGTAAAATAAAACATTAAAAATTCTGATATCTTAATAGGTTATTCTTAAATATCAATAGATTTATAATTGTACCATTGTTAATAGTATAATAGGTGTTTTGCAAACTTTTACAAAATGTGGAAACGATAATACTTTGGATATATTGGGGTAAAATAAAATGTATTCCTGAAATCGATTTCACCTGCCCCTTTCCCACGGGGCCACCAGGAAATGCAGAACAGCACACGCCACCCACACTCTGTCTTCAAGGGGCAGCGTGGGTCTGCACTGAGTGAAAATAACCCTCAGCACAATGGGTGCCTGTGACCAGATCCAAGCCCAGCAGAGTGTTCATGCAAACAAAATTTGCAAAAACACTATCACGTTAAAAATAATGTTACACTACTAAATTCATTAAAATGCAATAATTTTTTTTTGCTCATTTTCCAATTGCAAAAAAAAAAAAAAAAATCAGAAGCTTGAACAAAATCCTGATTTCCCAACCTACAGCCATTCGGTCACTGCCCTCGGGCGTCTGCTATGGTCACCTACTACTTGTTCCGGCATTTCTAAACTCCAGTTTCTTTTGGTGTCACTACGGTAGTTGAGAAAGCAGCTTCTTGGGCCATAAGGAGGAGGAAAACACAACGTTTTGTTAAATGCTGGCAGTCTGCGTCGCCTGAAGACGCCAGACCACTGGCTGTCTCTTGTTAACAAAATAAAAAGGAGTTCAACAAGAACTGGAGAGGAGGTGAAGGCACCCTGGCACTGGACTGAGCTTTTCTCCTTGCACGAGATGGAAGGGTGGAAAGAGAAAGGCTGAAAAAAGAATGGTTTCTGGCACACGATCCATGTCATTTTTAAGGCGGTGAAACAATTATTCCGTGTGATACTGTAACGGAGAATACATGTCACTCTACATTTGTCCAAAGTCGCAGAATGCGCAGTTCCAAGCATTAATCCTAATGTCAATATTAGGATTGACTGGGCTTCAGTTAATGAGACCGTATCAATATTGGCCTCTCGATTGTAACAAACGCACCACTCAAAATGCAAGATGTTAAGAAAGGGGAACCGAGGAAATGAGGGAACTCTATACTTATTGCTCAATTGTTTCTGTAACCCTAAAACTGTTTTAAAGATCTGTTCAGGCCCTGGCCGTTGTGGCTCAGCTGGTTGGACATCCCGCAGACGAAAGGTCCCGTGTGTTCGATTCCCCAGGAGGGCACACGCCGGGACTGTGGGTTTGGTCCCCAGACAGGGCATGTGCAGGAGGCAACTGGTTGATGCTTCTCTCTTGCGTTGATCATTCTCTCCCTTTTTTTTCCCCCTCCCTTCCTCCCTCTCTAGAATTAATACAAGAAAAATAAATTTTTAAAAGTCTGTTAAGGCCCTGGCCGGGTAGGTCAGTGAGTTAGAGCGTCCTCCCGAAGCACCAAGGTTGCAGGGTCGATCCCTGGTCAGGGCACATACGAGAAACCACCGATGAATGCATAACCAAGTGGAGCAGCAAATCCAACAAATCGCTGCTTTTCTCTCTCTCCCTCCCTCTCTCTCAAAAAATAAAAAATGAAATGAAATAAAATGACAACCTGTTAATAAAAAAGGAATAACTTCTGATGCATGATTTGTGCTACTGAAGGAGGTGTCTGTGCATTGTGGAAAGGCATTTACCATTTCATAGATAAAATTTCCATAGATAGTTGACCATTGCATTGTTCAACAACAACAGTAGCTCGGGCTCCCTGCACACTTACAATGTGCCAGGCACTAATGTAAGGGCTTCACATGAGTTAGGTCCTAACAGAGCTCCCAACAATGCTTGGAGGAGGTGCTGTTTCTGCCAGGTCCATTTTATGGGGGAGCCCAGAGAGGCTGAGGGACTCGATTAAGGCCGTCCAGCGGCTCGTCCTGAGTGTGCTGCAGTCTCGGGCCAAAGGAAAACTATGCGCCCATGTGCGAATGGTTTCATTTGAGATCATCACTAGTTCAAGGAAAATTGCTGGAAAATTCCAATTCCTTCCATTAAAAACAAAGAAGCAGATTTTGAAAATCCTGAAACCAGGAAATAAAATGGGAGTAAAGTATAATTCATGATATATTATAACTAAATAAAATGATAACACAGGAAATTTTGGCTCTGATATAAATAAAATATTGATACTTAATGTAGTGAGTTTTAATATACCTACTTTTTAATGTTGCAATATTTTTTGAAAAATTTAATTAATCTAGAAAAAAATGAACCTTTGAAATATACATAGAACATGCATACGGGTCACACATTTTTCCTCTTGCCTCTCACTTCAGTATGTCTTGGCCTGCTCTGGTCTCCATTTAAAATTCAGATATTTTGTTCATCGTGGATTTTTTTGGCATTCACTTTTATTTTTAAAACACTGTTGCAGTGAAATAGTATTTAGCTGGATGACGAAGTTTTCACCTCCATCTTGCACTAAAAGGCAGTGTCTTGCTTTCCTCACCCAACTCCCAGCCCTGCTAGAAACCATCCACATTTGCCCAGAGCTCCTCAGGGCCTCACGCCAGCTGTGGGCGGCCAGGGACGGGCACGCCTGTTTCTCACGCTTCACAGCCTGACCGCTGATGTTTCAATCCCCCTTTTCATCCTGCTCCCTCCTTTTTCTTAATCACTGTGCCCGCTGTCACATCCACATCACGTCCTTATAAGTTGTTGGGGCTGCGAATCATTCTGTGCAATGAATACTGCGACGGCGGGCTCCCGCCACGGCGCACTCGACCAAACCTGAGAGTGTGCAACACCAAGAGCGAACCCGATGTCAACTGTGAACCGGGGTGATGACCATGGTCGATGACAACAAATGCATCGACCATGGCGGGTGTTGATGGGGGGAGGCTGTGCGTGGGGTGGGGGGAAGGGAGTATGAAGGAAATCTCTGTACTTTCTGCTCAATTTTGCTGTGAAATTAAAACTGCTCTAAAAATAAAATCAATTCAAAAAATGAAAAGCACTGACACCCATAGTCTAGACTTGATGCACTCCTCCCCCACCCGGTAACCCGGGGTCGGGGGGGAGGCAGAGTGCCAGCCACCAAGAAGCAGAGGGTCTCTGGGATGGATGAGAAAAAGAAAATGCCCCGGGCCCTGGGCCCTGCCTTCCAAGAAGCCACCATCTCTCACCTTTCTTGTCAGACAAGCTCACAGCCTGAATCTCCCAGGTGGTGATGGAGTCTTTCAAAAACACCTTCATGATCTTCGTGGAGACCCTAGATGGGGGAGCAGTGGGGGCATTAGGAGATGTGGTGAGGGGTGAGCGGGTATGGAGGGGCCCAGGGGACAGGTTGAGGGGAGCAGGGGTGGGCACGTGGAGGTAGTCCAACACTTGGTTTTTCTAGGTTGGGCCGTGGGGTTCCACTGTGATTCCAGAACAGAGAGGGAGTCTTGACGCATGCAAATGAAAGGGTCTGGTCTGGGGTGTTGGTAGGGACTGGCCTGGGGTGGGTTGAAATGCGGGGTTTCCCAGCCTTACCCATTTTTCTCTGGCTCCTTTAATTCCTCGACGGTCCACAGCCAGCTCTCAGGGAACTGGCTTCGGGAAATGATGTCTTCTTCTGGAATGAGGTCATCATCCAAGTTACCTGGGAAGGTGGGGGACAATCTGGGTTTAGAACGGACCACACCCCTTGCTCTCCCCTCAGATACTCATCTGTACAGGCCTGGCAGGGAACCCTGGTGGGGTTCCTAGCAGTGAAACACACCCATGGCCACATGATGACTTGGGGTGGAGGCCCAGGCACATTTGCCTTTGAGGGCTTCTGCCTCCATAAAAATATTAAATGTCAGCCCTGGCTGGTGTGGCTCAGTGGATTGAGTGTCAGCCTTCGAACCAAAGGGTCACTAGTTCGATTCTCAGTCAGGGCACATGTCTGGGTTGCAGGCCAGGTCCCCAGTAGGGGGTGTGTGAGAGGCAACCACACATTGATGTGTCTATTTCTCTCTTTCTCCTTCACTTTCCCTGTCCCTAAAAATAAATAAATACAATCTTTAAAATATATACTAAAAGTCACACCTTACAACTGTGTTGGTATAAAAGGCAAACATAATCCGGGCTGGTTAAGTTCCTCTCCCCGGATTCCACGAAAGCACTTGTGGGAGCTTCCGAAGGCATCATGGCCGCAGGCGCTGTGCCTGCTGAAGCCACATGGGTCCTGGCAGCAGCCACGGGAGCGGGGAGATTCCTGACTTGACGGAGAGCCCGAAGAGGCGGTGGTCCCTCTAGCCAGTTGGACACTGTCAGCCAGCAAGCAAAACTGGGCTGGAAAAGGGTCCATCCCTGGCTGGGCTCTCCTCAAAAACGATGGACAGAGTTTAATTTGTCCATGGGTCTGTCTACCAGCAGAGTAGGTGGAATTCTACACATGCCTAAACTCACTTGTGCTCTGGAATAACCCATCCAAGTGCCTTTGACTTGAGGGTACTAATGCTTAAGCAATCCTCTGTTTCACCCGCAATGGACTGAAAATAAATCCCTACGTGCATGTAACCCTTAGCCCAGCAGCTCAGAGTTTTGTCTGATTCCTCAGTAGCTTTACCTCCTCTTTGCGAAAGAAAGTCTCTGTGTCACTGGAGGAAAGAGCAGGATGCCTCGTTGTTATAATTTGCAAAGAAATGGAAGGTAGAGGCCTTTGCTCCTGTGTGTTGGCAATCTTTGTGTCTTCGGGGTGGAGGGATGAGGGGGTGCTGGCTTTCCAGCTACAAGAACTTAGAAATATTTGTTCACTTTGGCAACAGCTGTATTTGAGAGGTGGCTGCTAATTTCTAAGTCCTATCCCCCAAAAGTACAGATGTACTCAAAAATCACGTATGAGCCTATCAGACATCCATCCATATCTGTTCTCTTAAAGGCTAAGATCTTCAGGCCTAAGTGAAAATTGATCTTTGGGAAAATCTCTCTTGACTTAAATTTTAAAATCTAAAAAAACCTTTTAGCTAAGAAGGAATGAAGAGGCACTTTACAACGGAGACGCCTGGCAGACACCACCTGCGTCACGTGCTCAGGGCTCACGTCACCGGCAATGGGACGAGTCTGCGTCACGCGCCTCCGAGAGGAGGCTCCCAGGACGACGCAGTATCTCTTCTATGACAGCTCTGCCACAAATGTGCACCCTGAATGTGTTCACGAAGGAACACCAGACAGACCCAAATTGCTGGACAATCTTCCGATGATCTGGCCTGAACACGTCACGCGTGTCAAGGACATGGAAGTCTGGGAAAGGCCGCAGAGCTGCTGGGGGCGGGGCGGACACAGCTGCGCCCTGCGACTCGGAGCCGCGTGCTCTTCCCCCCGAGGACTCAGACCAGGGGGCAAACGTTCAGCGGCTCCGGGAGCTGGATGCCGCCAACAGGCAGCGTTACTGCCCCAATTCTGACTGTGGTGCTGTGGGTTCAGGGGAACGGCTTTGCTTCCAGAGAATCCACACCAGACTGTTCCGAACTACCAAACAGTCGGCGGGGAAAACGGTTTCAAGCCTGCACAACAGTCTGTCTGCGAGGTAAAGGCTGTCTAAAGAAAAAGGGATAATAATTTTTGCCTTAGTCCGCCAGCCTGCCCCTGGAAAGGTTTCCCAATCTTCCTTAGGGTTTAAGCAAAGGTATTCTTTTTTGTTCCCTTTCATCCTGTAACTGGTAACATAATTTCCGTCAATTTCACAAGCCACTCACACTTGCTCTTGCTCTTGGAAGCCAATGCGATGGACACAATTTCCAGTCCCCACGTGAGAGACACCCCGCCCCCTTCAGACAGGGAGCCCCGCCCCGACTCACTCCTGGCCAGCACCCCGGTGCCTTGCCGCTGCAGCTGGGCCCGCAGCTGGGTGATGTAGGTGCAGCAGTCCATGAAGGCGTCCACGCAGGCCTTGCCCTGGATGATGTACCGCGCCCGGCGCTGGCACGAGAACTTCATTAAGTTCTCTCGCATGCCGTCCTCGCAGCACTTGCGCAGCTCCTTGCTCTGGTACTGGCCCGCTGTGAGAGCACACACCCGGTCGCGCCGCTGCGGGGAGACCTTCCCCACACCCCTCCTCCCGCTTTGCTGGGGTCTCAGTGGGCAAGGCGTAAGGGCGAGGGAAGGCGGACGAGGGCTCCCACCTTTGCCCATCCTCTTCTCCATGAGCTGCACGGAGCGGCGGCGCCTGGCGGCTGCTTTGGGGCACTGTACCTCTAAGGGGTGGGGGGAGGGGAGAGATGGAACAAAATGGATTAGGTGCTGACTGCCTGTCTTTGGTTCACTCCCCCCAGTAGCCAAGAGGTAGGAGTGTTATTGCTCCCATTTCAGATGAAGAAACTGAGGCTTGGAGAGGAAAGTAATTTGCTAGTTGGTGGAGGCGGCACTTGAACTCAGGGTCCTCTGATCCCGTCTGGGGGGAGAAGTGCTGCCCCTCTCTGGATGTCCATTGGCCAAAGACTCACCTGACCTCTGCTCTGTCTCCAGGCCTTTGTTGGTCATGAAGGCCAGCCCTGCATCCATAAAGACGCCCGCATAGTTCTTTCCACTGCCTGGCGTACAGCCAATGTCTGCCTTCTCCACTATGTCCCAGATCTGTGGGGTGGGGAATGGCCGAGGGCAGGCTGAGGCCAGGCAAGCAGTGCCTGCGTCAGCTCGCCAACACACCCACCGGACCTCACCTGTGTCCTCCTCCCAGTCCCCAGACACTCCACAGGGGGCGATCCGGAGTGCGCCGCTGCTGGGCCCATTGCCACAATCATCCCCAACTTAGACCCGCGTCCATCCACGTTCCTATCTGTAACTTCAGCTTCAACCCATCCCCACGTCTGTGTCCATTTTGACCTCTACACTCAATCCACACCCACCTCCACATCATTGGTTCTCCCCAGAGCCATTCCCACCTCCACCCAAAGCCATCTCTTTGCCTCTGCCACCTTTCACCCAACCTCAGCGACGTGGGGGCGTACCTTATTCTGAGTCAGCCTGTTCTTCTTATTCAGCACAAACACGCCCTTGTCCACTGCGACCAGCCCTACTCGAGCCCCCTGGTTACCCTCGATCTTGAGTGATATCTGTTGTCCGGGCAGATGCTGATGCCTTCCCTCCTTCAGGGCATTTTTCACCACCAGCTGTG
>PVKM010043558.1:0-12500 GCA_004027735.1 Carollia perspicillata | reverse complement strand
AGTCATTTTTGGTCAGGTGGTGCCTGTTACGTATGAGGGGCGGAGCTGTAGGTGTTCACCAGGGCAGGACAGCCTAGTTGCCAAGTTGTGATGCTGTCTGTGGGGGTGGGGTCAGAGGGAACAATGGCGCCTGTTCTGCGCTCTCTAGAATTTGCGTCCCCTCTGCTGCTTCCCACAAGCAAACTGGGCCCCACTGGCGCTGGTTCCCAGGTGGGAGGGCCTATGCACCCTCTGGGACCTTGCGGCTCTCCCCAGCAACCTCTCCTGTGAGGCTAGGAGCCTCTCCCAGCACCTTTTCAATTGGTGTTTTTAGGCTTTATTGCCCATCGCTGGGGCCCTGGGCTGTGCGGTCCGTCTCACTGCCGGCTCTTGCCTAGTTTATCTGCACGTGAATGTGTGTCCACAGTTGGCCAACTGCCCTGCGTGCCTTGTGTGCTCTGCTTGTCTCCTTACCGCATCTGGGGTCTGCAAGGTCCATGTCATCTACGCCGCCCGGTGCTCCCTAGCCAGGCAGCCACCACGTTTTCCTGCCGCTTTCCTCTCCGCAGGCTGCCGACTCTGCCCCTCTTACCGGTCTAGTTGAATGGTTGTCGGACTTCCATAGTTCAATTTTCTGTGTTCTGGTTGTATTATTGTTTATAAATATTTGTTGTCCTTAATCTTGGTTGTGAGAGGAGGTACAGTGTTTCCACCTATGCCTCCATCTTGGCCGGAAGTTAGTTAAAAGATTTTATTTATTTATCTTTAGAGGGAAAGGGAAAGAGTGAGAGAGAGAAATATCAATGTATGGTTGCCTCTCATGTGTCCCTTCTGGGAACTGGCCTGCAGCCGAGGCATGCGCCCTGACTAGGAATCGAACCGTGGTTGTTTGGTTCGCAGGCCTGTGCTCAATCCACTGAGCCACACCAGCCAGGGCAGAAAGAAGTTTGTTTATTAAGGACTGCCTGCACTTGTGGGTCTACCTCCCCACCCCCACAGCCTACCCCACCCTCTGGCATCACATTCTCAGGAGCCAGCAGCCACTAACAGAGAGTGAATCAGAAAAGGAGGCAAAGAGAGAAAAGGAAGAAGTTCTGCCAGTGGGTGCAAGGAAAAAAATTCTGTAATGAATCTAGATACAGTCAAGTGAATCCACCTCCTCCTCAAACCCAGCTCCTTCCTTACCCACTGTACATCACCAGGACCAAAATAAAAGTCTGGTTTTGGAGTCAGGACAAGATTCAAGTCCTGATGGCTCTGTGACCTTGGATCAGTCTCTGTCTCAGCCTCCGTTTCTTCATCTGTAAAAGGGAGATGGTAATGATACTTCACTCACAGGGGTTTATGAAGGGTAAACAAGAACTTAGAATATACAAAAGGACTTAGAATAATGTCTGGAATGTAGTAAGCACTCAGGCAATGGCAGCTGGAGGCCCTAGTTTCTGGTATCTCAGTATCAGCTAAGTGCATTAAGATTGCCGGTTCAATCTCTGGTCAGGGCACATACAAGAAACAACCAGTGAGTGCATAAATAAGTGGAACAACAAACTGATGTTTCTCCCTCCCTCCCTCCCTCTCTCTAAAAATCAATAAATAGCCCTGGCTGATGTGGCTCAGTGGATTGAGCACCAGCCTGCAAACCAAAAGGTGTCTGGTTTGATTCCCAGGCAGGGCACATGCCTGGGTTGGGGGCCAGATCCCCAGTAGGCAATGTTCGAGAGGCAACCACACACTGATGTTTCACTCTCTTTCTCTCTTCCTTCCCCTCTCTAAAATTAAATTTTAGAAAATCTTTAAAAATTTTTTAAATAAAAATAATTTTTTAAATCCGATGTCAGCGTTTATTTCTGGACTCTCTATTCTATTCCATTAGTCTACATGTCTGTGTTTATATTACTACCACACTGTTTTACTTACTGTAACTTTCTAGTAAGTTTTGAAATCAGGAAGAGTATTCTTGCAACTTCGTTCTTTTTCAAGAGTGTTTCAGCTATTCCGGGTCCATTTAGATTCAATTTTAGATTGGGATTTTCTATTTCTGTAAAAAAAGTGTTAAAAAAAAGGATTTTTATGGAGATTGCATTGAATCCACTGATCACTTTGGCTAGTATTGACATCTTAATGATACTAAGTCCTCCAATTGATGAACATGGAACATCTTCCCTCTTATTTGTGTCTTCTTTAATTTCAGCAGTGTTTTATAGTTTTTAGTATACAACTTACACTCCTCCTCGGTTAAGTTTCACCTCCTTGATTAAATTTATTCCTAAATATTTTATTATTTTTGATATTACCATAAATGGAATTGTCTTAAATTCTTTTTTGGATTGTAAGTGTGTAGAAACACAATTTTTGTGTGATCATCATTTCCTGTCTGTGGTAACTGATCCCAATGTTCCAGATATGGACCAAAAGGGGAGCTCAGTGGCCAGGTTTGGTTAGTTTAAGAGAGGAGCCATACTTATCCAGCCGTCTAAAGGATGGGAACTTCCTCTTGTCCTCTGACAAATTGACACTCTCTTCCCTCCACCCTTCAAAATGCCAAAGCTTCATGGCCTCTCAAAATCCATCTCCCTGATCCACCTCCCCTCCTCTCACTCACCTGCAGTAAACCCATCCTGTTGGGAGTCTATGATCTTATCAAAAGGAGTTTCATTTCAGTTTCAGAAGGTTCTGCTTCCTCCTTACAAGTGATATAAGCTTAGACTACCTGTAAAATAGGAAGATTATCCTTGTCCTACTTAGGAGAGTACAGTCACCTCTAGAATGGACAGGCACAGGCTATTTCATTTACTCCTATTTGCATATCCAAGGACACAGTAGGTGCTTAATAAATAGTAGCCAATGTAATTGTATACACACAAGTACTTCATAAGTTGTGAAGTGCTCTACAAATATGGATTGAATGCCTACTGTGTGTCAGGTGCTATACTGGATATCAAGTATGCAAATGGTATACAAGATACAGACAAGTTTCTTGTCTTCACATATGTGACATTCTGGCTGGGGAATATAAATATCAAACAACTAAGTTTACAACTAATTCATTAATAATGATTATGACATTTTTGCAGAGAAGTACATTTGCTATGAAAGAGTATAATAGTGTGAGGAGCTAACCTAGTGAGTGAGGGGTGGGGAGGTCAAGAAGGGCCTACCTGTACTTGAATAACAATTCAAAATAAGAAAGAAAAAAAAAAAAAGAAGGGCCTACCTGAGGAAGTGACATCTGAACTGAGATATGGAGAATGAGGAGTTAGCCGATTTGGGAGAGGGGAATGGGGGAGATGCTGTTGAGAAACAGCATTTCCAGGCAGAGGAAAGAACTTCCTGGAGGCCCAGAGGCAAGACAAGTAGTGACTTCAAAGATACAGAGAGAAAACTAGTGTGGCTGGAGCCCTGAAAACACAGACGGTGGTGGATCCATTGAGACTTATAGGATGTTAACTCAAGCTAGTTAGGAGCTGTTGAAGGGTTTTGAATGAGGGAGTCATTGACAAGATCAGCTAACACATAGAAGCACAGGGTGCAGGAAATCCACTAAGGTCAAGTTCCTAAATTAGAGGACTTATTCCATAAACTGATTTTATATTCTCAGGCTCCTAATTAGGTAAATTTTTCTCCTTCCAGCTTTTGATTTTTTAAATTTTTCCACTCTTTTCCAAAAGCTTTATTAAAGTATAATTTACATACTATAAAATTCACCCATTTTAAGTACACAACTCTCACCATAATCTAGTTTTAGAACATTTCCTTTGCCCCCCAAAATATTCCTCATGCTCATTTGTGGTCAATCAGTGCACCCACTTCCAGCCCCAGACAACCACTAATCTTACTTTCTGTCTCTATAGATAAGCAGTCTCAGGACATTTCCTATAAAAGGAATCACACAGTATGTGACCTTCTGAGTCTGGTTTTATTTTCCATCATTTGTATTCCAGTGACTATGTATCCTCATAATTTCTCCAACCTGTTCACGTACATTTTTAATAAGAAAATAGGGATAAACAAAAGGAAAAAAGCTTCCCTTTCCCAACAAATCTTCCCTCACTAACAGATTTCACTATAATGGACATTTAGACTGTGGTCAGAGCAATGCATTCCTGTCAAAAGACCGGGTCTCATTCCTTGATACCTTCTAGTTATGTGATCTGGATCTCCCGGAGCTTCTGTTTTCTTACCTGTAAAGTGAACATAATACTACTACCTATCTCACTGGTTTATAGGAGCTAATGCATCTAAGTGCTTAATACAGGGCCTGGCACTTGATAAGTGCTCCATAGAAGTGAACCATTATCATAAATTCTTCTGTCTCAACATTTAATTTAATTTAGGTATTTATCGTGGTTGTAAAGTAATCTTTAATTGAAATATTTCCCTTTGCAGTTCTTCACTAGCTGGGCATTCCACTGCACCACTGCTGATGTCATCTGTGGTGTCATGAGGGTGGCAGCCATCTACATTTCAGCCCACAGACTGGGCTGTCCCCAGATCTCTTCAATGGTTCCAGAGAGTTCTCTAGCTAAAGACTGGTGACACATCTATTGGGCAATGTTGACAATCTCATCACAAGTGATATTTCCATTGTGCTTAATTGTTTTTTCTTCTTTCTGTCTCCTGGTGGTCTTGTTAGGGTTGTGATGATCAGGGCAGAGGCAGAAGGCACTGCCTCAATCTGGGCCTGTCTGTTGAATGGTCAGTTTCACTGTAATCCTCAGACCCTTCCAGTCACTGGTGGTTTTGGCGATGTCATCACTGACCTTTTTTAGAGACATCCCAGGGGCCCGATCTTGGGGGCCAGTGCACTTCAGGTATATGACTTTGATCTCACTGAGGTCGAACTGCAGCACCATGGTGGAGGCAGCTGGTGTCTGATAAACCCAGATTCAGGAAGACCGAAGAAAGTTGCACCTACATCTCTTTCAAGTCTAAAGCTGAAAGCTGTTTCAACATTTTATTTTTAAAATATATTTCTTTGACAAACAGATTTTACTTATTTATTTTCAGAGAGGGGGGGGAGGGAGGGAGGGAGGGAGGGAGGGAGACAAACATTGATGCATTTGAGAAATAGTAATCAGCTACCTCTTGCACACCCCCAACTGGGGACCCAGGCATGTGCCCTGACTGGGAATTGAACTGGTGACCCCTTGGTTTGCAGGCCAGCACTCAATCCACTGAGCCACACCAGCCAGGGTGGTTTTCACATTTTAAAAGGTTTGTGAGTTGGGGGGGGGCGTGAAAAGAAGAGTACTTTTGCCTTCTGGGTCAGGAGGCTGAAGTATAGAGACCTTCTGCGGCCCTACAATTAGATCCTCAGCCAAGTCCCAAATGCTTGTGGAAAGGAGAATTCAAACAAAACAAATAGAGCGGTCCTAAAACTTGATGACCTGAGGCCCAATGCCCTGACGTCAGCAAAGCCCTGGGCCTGGCCTGGTCTCCCGTGGTGTTGGGATGTGAGTAGACAGGTACTGCCGGCTTGGTAGAAACATTTTTCTCATATTTTTCTCTGCCTGCATCCCCAGAGAAGGCCCCACATTCCATACCATCCAGATGCAAGTAGGATTTGTAGTGAGGGAAATCACAGAGTAAGAGGTCCCAACCTTGGGCTCAGACTCAGATGTGGAGTACACAACTCAATGCTTGACCTCACCATGCTACCACTCTCCCATAACTTGAACTGACTCTATGTAAAGTGGAGACAGGCAGGCAGGGCAAGTGTCATAACCCTTGTGGCAGTTGCTATCAGCTTTGTTACCCATCCTCCCAAAAAGAAGACCTCAGACATCTAGGTGCCTCCAAGGATCCAGGGAAAAGTGGGAAATTTCTAAATAAACACTGGACTTTGCATAGCTTCTCTCTATACACCACTTTTGCTATTCTGGTCTCTCTGCATGGAACAAGCCTAAGTGTTACTGATTCAAAGTACATGTTCACAATGCTTCAAAGACCAATATTCAAAATGTCAGAGTTTGGAGTAAGGAAAAGTTTATTGACCAAGAAGGTACCAGCTCAGGAGGATGGGAGGCCTTAGGGCTTTTTCAAATCCATCTTAAGAGAGCATAGAATTTAGGCTTCTTTTATGTCAAGGGGAGGGAGAATAGGTAGGGCAAGAGGTATGTGAAGATCTGGGACTTCAAAGTGCCTACAGGGATCCCAAGAAGGGGGTGTGGAGGGAATCTCTAAATCTCATTGTCCCCAGTCCATTGTCCCCTGCTAATTTGGCTCCTACTAATCTTTGCCAAAAGCTCAAGCCTCAAGCAGAATTTCTCTAACAATTAGTATATCTAAAACAGGAGCTATTTGCCTGAAGGCCAGAGGGAAAATACAAACTAGAATTAAGAAAGAGTCAAAAGAGCAAATATTTCACTCTGTTACACAGTTTTCCCTTCGCATACAATTGCTGCTCTTTCCTGACAGTGCCCACCTGGCCTGGCATCTCTGCACCTCACTCCCTCTGCTTCCAGCCACTAGCTGGCGCTGCTGAGCCAGGCCCTGTTTTCCTGGTCCTAGCAGGCTGGTGTCTTCCTTAACCTCTGGTTCCCAGTAGGTCCCAGCAGTATCAGAAAAGACAGATTTCCATCAAGACCAACATCCCTTTGATCCTTCATAGGAGGTGGGACTGACTGGAATGAAATACAACTGGCAGAATAAAGGTATTGTAGAAACAGGTGCCTGACCTATAAAGAAATTCTGTTCCAAATGACATATACAGACACTGTTTCTAATGAGAGGAGGGACTTATTTTCATCATCGTTGCCAAGTGGATGGTTTCACTCTGGCCATCTTGGCCTTTCTTTACTGCAGCACATCATCCACCCGCAAGGCTTTGCCTTCAAACAGTCCTTCCCTCCCACTTTGCCTTGTCTCTTTAGGTTTTAGCTTCAAAGTCTTTGCCTCAGGAAAGCTTTCCCAGATATCCCACTCCCAGCCTATTCCTTGCTGTCTTCCTTTTGTCTTTCCCTTCACTAAACTTAAGCCTTGTGAAGTCAGGCACTGGGTCTATTGAAGTACACTGTACATTTACTGTTAGAATGAATGCACCCTTACTGCTAAATATCTTAACATAATTTCACATAGGAGAATACATACTTAAGAGATGGAATATCTGTTGTTGAATTGCTGTCTAAAAAGTTTGTTGCTACCAGCAGTAAGAGTGCTAGTTAACTGGAGTTTTAAACTACTGCCTACGTTTTAAAAGAACAACAGTTATAGAAAAATACAACTCAGCTTTAAAAAGGAATGTGTGCCTAGTAAAAACAGAACTTCGAAGTCTATGTTTCGTGTGGCAATTAGAGACATTGCTCCTCATTACACAAAGCGGCGATCCCTCAGATAAAGATATGGGTTAACTTTCTTAAATTTCAACTTTCTTAATAGGAGTAACAAGGAAGAAAACCAAAAACACTTGGCCCTCAAGAAAAGCAAAATCTTGCTGAGAAAACATAAAGCAAAAAGTAGCATTACATACCGTAAAACGAGCGAGAAAGCTAGCTTTTTTTTTTTCTTTTTAAAGTATTAAGGGCGCCAGGACCAACGATCACTAGCTGCCCAAGTACCAAAAAATTATGCTTCCGAAATCTCTTGATGTCGATTCCGCACGTAGAGCAATCAAGCTGCCCTACGTGTGCCACTCACGACAGAAGCCCTTTTTGCTTCAGCACCCCTTAAAGCAGAGTGGCAGTCTTGGCGAATACCTATTTTGGTATAAGTGAATAAAAAGAAAAACGTGTATACAGGTTCCTATTCCATGCTCTAGAAATTGAGATTTCCAGTCCTCCTGAGCCAGAGGGAAATCTTTACGAAGAGAGTATGACTTATCTTTTGATGTTTATTTAGAAGCAAAGGCAAAACGCTGAGTTGATATGCAAATAGCGCAGTGCTTACTGGGAAGGTGCCTGCGAGCGCCGGGGGGAGGGACGGGAAGGAAAGGTTACTGGAGGGAATCGAGCTCTACATTGCAGTGAGCTGCTCCTGTCGTCCGCTTCGTAGGAAAATCTGATTCTTAGGGGGTATGGGTACCTATGTGAGGAAACTCGAATTCCCCCCACCCCATTAATATTGAAAGTGCACTAACTCGTACCGCTTCTTGAAGCCGCCCCAGCACGCGAGCCCTGGAGGCACGGATCATTCTAAGAACGAGAAAAGCTGCCCAGCCTTCACCTTCACAACTGATTAGCAGTATGTACGTATGTTCATAAGTTGGAATGCTATCCGCAGCACTTTCAAGGATTGAGTTAGACATCAAAAACACCTGATAAGAGGTGCTGAATAAGTACAGCATGATACCATTAACGAAGGAAAAAAGCAATACTGCACTTGGAATGGTGAAGTAGATCTTTATCAACAGATATAAAAATAATTGAGTGAAAAAAGTGTTGAATAAGTAGTACCGCATGACCCCGGTAATGTAATAAAGAGCACACACGTGTGTACCTAAGACCCTGTGTTTTACATTTTCAATGGTCCCATATTTGTATGTATTAACTTAAAACAAACAAAAAAGCCCTGGATGGGGTGGCTCAGTGGATTGAGCGCTGGCCAGTGAACTGAAAGTTTATGGGTGGGGTTTCCCCATCCCCCTTCTCCCAACAGGGGTCGTGGTACAGGTCCCCAGTTGCCGGTGTGAGGCAACCAATCCATCTCTCTCTCTCTCTCTCTCTCTCTCTCTCTCTCTCTCTCCCTCCCTCCCTCCCTCCCTCTCTCTCTGTCCCTTCCTTCTCCTCTAAAACCAATAAGCAAGTCCTTGTGTGAAGATTAAACATATATGTATATACATAGCCTGTCAGGCATTTTACTTTCCTTAATATAATAATATGTGGAGGTCCCTGACCTCTACAAAGTAGAAGCTGCAAGAGAAGGAGTCATATAAACAGCTTACACTATAATAGGAAGCAGATGTGTAATACAAACTGCTGGAAGCCTAGATACCTGTTCTGTCAACTGTGTCTGTTGGGGACTCCACCAGTCATTTCCTAAAAACAAATCATCTGACCTCTGCTCCACCTTCCAATGCCTTCCCATTGCACAATGAAGAAAATTCTGTGTCCCCACCATAAACTACAAGGCCCTGCCTGAGCTAACTCCTGCATGCCTGTCCAACCTCACTGCCTGCCACTCTTCCCATCTTGTTAAATTCTATCCAACCTGTTAAGTTCTATCCAACCTGGCCATCTTGGTCCTTGAATAAGCTGTTTCCTACCTCAGGGTTCTCCATCACCCAGCTGGCTAAATCCAATTTATTCTGGTATTCTTTCCTTTTACACTTTTGTGTACTTGCTAAGTAGTCTGTTTCCCACTTCAGATTGTAAACTCTCTGAGAGAATATTGTCTGTCTTATCTACTAATAGATACCCAGCACCCAGCAAAAAGCTTGGCGCACAATGAGCAGTCTATTTGTTGAATGAATGTACATTTAAACTGGGTCTTAAAAAGATGGAGTGCAAAAATTTAAAAAATGGTACACCAGACTATTGGAAGAGTAAAGACAGCAGTGGCAGAGAAGACAGACTAGGAAGATGGGGGAGGGGGTAGGTGGAGGTGGAAGAGGGTAGAAGGGGGATAAATGCTAACGGAAAAAACAAATTAAAAAAGAAAGACTAGGAAGATGGCTTGGAGCCTAATGGTGAGGGGGCCTCCATTCTGTGAATTTGGATGAGTACAAGGGTGGATTGGGAATTTGGTGGGATGAGGATGGGAAGACTGGGAGGGCAGGTTGCTGCACTAATCCAGGTGAGACGCAGCTCTTGATTCCTGCGGGCAGTTACAGTCACTTGCTTTGGCTGTCACAGACCTTTTTAAATTCCTTTATGTTTCATCATCTTAGTGTGGGGACCTGGGTTTCCGAAGGGACTTAGACTGGAAGCAGGTCTTGTTTAGATACCTAGCATCTGGTAAATGCAGCAGTTCTAAGTATTTTGTGGACGAAATAATGGAAAGAATCAGTGTAATAGAGGACAGATTCAAGGTTTGGAGTGAGAATTCTAAGTTCGAGGTGAGACTCAGAAGTTATTAACTAAAACCCTGCTTTATCGCTCACAGGTTTCCTTTAAACCATAAAATGATTTATCAGAGGTGAAAAGCTTGACAAAATTTCTGATACTAAGCGCTCAATTATTATTATTAATTGCCAATTCACACGCACAACGGGTCTCTCTTGTCCTAGGTTCTTGTGCTGCCAACTCCACTGTTGGTTCCAACAGGATACGTAAGGGGTGCTGCTGTCCCAGGTGCTTATCCCCGTCCTATCACGACAAAGGCACCAGCCAAAAATGGCGACCTCTAACCCTTAAGAGGACGTCAATTACCGGTCTTGGTGGCGATACACACGACAGGCGGAGTCGGGAAGAAACAGCTGGGGCAGAATTTGTAAAGCTCGGGTCGAAGGCGCTGAGCCCGCCCACGTATCCAGTCAACACCAACAGGAAAAAGCTCCAGCGCCAGAGCTCGGCAACAACCCAAGACAGCGACCACGTGTCGGAAGACAATCTGCGTCTGCGCAACTCAGGCGCGCGCCCGCCGGCCGGAAGAGCCGCGCGTTTCCGGGTTGGAGGCGGGGAGCGGTGCCGGAAGGACTCGGGGAGGGCGGAGCAGTCTGACCGGCTGCCGAGACGATCGCTTCACTGGGGCAGTCTCTGCATATCATGGGGAGATAGACCTGCTGCCGGTGAGTCTTGGGCCCTGGCAGTTGAGGAAAAAGAGCGGGAGGAGGGAGTCAGGACCCAGACCCACAGTGGGTCAGTGTTTGAAGAGGCAGATTGTTGAGACAGGACTGCGAGGAATCAGGCTCTTGGGACGGGACTGAGGGGATCGGGGCTCGGAGAAGACGCGGCTGTGGGGACCCGGGCTCCAGACAGGACTTAGGGAACAGGAACAGATGTGAGTTCGCTGGCACCTGAGAGAAAGCGGTCTGAGAGGGACAGGATTGTGAGGACCGGGCTCCTAAGAGGAGAGTGGTCGGAACGGAACGGGGCGTGAAGACACCGGCTCCTGAGAGGTAAAAGCGGAGCTGTAAGGACTTGGGCTCCTAAGAGGCAGAAGTGGGACAGTAAAGACCCGGGCTGCTAAGGATTCAGAAACAGCAGAAAGACTTAGATTCTTGAGGGGCAGAAACAGTAAGGGAACTTTTGGGTTTGGGAGGAACAGGAGCGGGCAGTAAAGACGGGCTTCTATGGGGACCGGATCGGGGCTTGGAGACTCCAAAGTACCTGAGGGAACAGGGCTGTAAGGACCCGAACTCGTAAAAGCAGAGTATCAGGGACCGTGGCTGTGAGATCAGCCTCTAAGGGAAAGGAAGAGAATTCGGAAAACTATGGTGATCCCTTTTTTTTTCCCTCGTATTCTCTGAACCCAGAGTAGTAAAGGATGTATTCAGGAGAAGACTTCTTCGCTCTGCCTCCTTGGCTTTTGGCAGCTTTTCTTGTGTCAGATACTTAATCTAGGAAGGCCACATGCGCTATTCTTGCGAAACTGATGTGAAGTTGAAGCAGTTTGAACTCAGTTGTGTACTTGACAAGTGCTTTAAATTCCATTCCACTCAACCCTGGCTGAGTACAGATCTCTACATCTCATAGAAAAGAATGTCAGAGGTGGAAGGGCCCGAAAGATAATCTTTTTAAAATGCCTGTTTTACGTGCAAAGAGGGCTTAGGATCACAGTGAAGCGATGCTGATCAGATCATGATTTTGGTGCTGTACCCTGCTGTACATAGCAAATAGAAGATGCTTGGTTACAGAAAGGCTTGGCTTTCAATATCCCTTGAAAACATGCTTCTCGAATCTGCTCTAACTTCAAACCTAAGAGGGAATTTTCACAGATTCTACTACTTTATTTTTAGTCTTGCTACTGTATTCACATTGATACAGTGAATGTCACTACCAGTTAAGAAAGCTTTCAATGAAGCCCGTCCCTCCCCCAAAAGATGTAGTAAGCCATTTAAAAGTTGCAGATAAGTACGGCTGTATCCTGTAGTTTTAGCATAAGCATTCACTGGAGATGGCTGCTTTTAGACGGGCTTGGCAGAGAGACATGGACCAGTCACTTCTCTTCTTCAGTAATATCTTGTCCTGAACCTACTCAGGCTAACCAGGCAACTTCATAAGCACTCTCAAGTATTTTTAAATTTGTATTGACTTTATTGGGGTGACATTGGTTGATAAAATATAGTTCTCAGGTGTACAATTCTATAATATGTCATCTGTATATTGTATTGTGTGTTCACCCCAAGTATTAGATCTTAGATCCTTTAATTACCACTTACAGCCCCTTAAATGAGATATTGTTAGTCCCATTTGTACAGATAAGGGCATTGGTTCAAGAGATTAAGTACCTTGTCTAAAATCACACGGTATTAAGTGGCCCAGCCCTAGTCAAACCCAGTTATGTATTCGATTAACTTTTTTTCTACCTTTCTATGTGGATTCCTCTTCATGTTTGTTTGCCCATCAGCAAAATGCAAGTAGTAGTTTTTTTTTTTTAGTGTTGTTCAAGTACAGTTTTCTGTCTTTTACTCCCAGCCCAGCCCA
>PVKM010043557.1:0-12466 GCA_004027735.1 Carollia perspicillata | reverse complement strand
TTACCTATGCAAATACTTTACACATTTCTTGAGAGAAGTTTTAAAAGTAGAGGGACAGAGTGTTCCATCTAACCCAGAGACTGAGGTTAGTCATCGCGCAGGGTGTGTGGTTCACTGAGTGTGTCCCACCAGGGGATGAGTGGAATGCATGCGCACAGTTACAGATGGTCTTGATACAGGAACCTCACTGGACAGCTCGATCTGGAAGGCAGTGGTAGATCACATTCGAAATCTGCAAATGTAATTGTCCCGCTTCTGCATGGATTATCTAAGCCTTAAAAATGAAGAACAAGCCTTTCTTATTGTCGTCTTGGGCAGTTTTTCTGTGGAGATGAGTCAGGCTGACTTGTTCTATCACTTACTGATTTTTGCCATCTCACAACCAATTTGAGCAGGCTGACAGAGTTCTGAAAAATGCTTGTAATTTTTCAGTCCTCTTGTACTATCCTGTTATTTTGCTAGCAATAATTTTATGTTCTCTATATTTATCTGAATTCAAAAGTGTAGAAAATTATACTTCAACCCAAATTTTAGCTTTCATAATTAAAGTTAGGAGTGTTTTCTACAGCAGTGTATTATTAAAATGTTTTTTTTTAATTCATAATAAAGTAGCTTGTTCCTAAAATTTGAAATTTGGCTCTTATAGATGATTTATCTACCATTTTCACAATTTTATTTTCTAAGTTTTATGTACTCGATTCTGACTGTGCATCATGAAACAAAGAAATGTGAATGCTTTTACCTATACAAATACTTTACACATTTCTTGAGAGAAGTTTTAAAAGTAGAGGGACAGAGTGTTCCATCTAACCCAGAGACTGAGGTTAGTCATCGGCGCAGGGTGTGCGGTTCACTGAGTGTGTCCCACCAGGGGATGAGTGGAATGCATGTGCACATTTACATTTTATTTATTTACACAAATAAAATGTGTGACTGTTCGTGGCAATTAATGGGGGACCAGCACCAACCTTGAGCATTTCCAGCTGGATGTATTGACAGATTTCAGATCCTTAAGAATAGAGTGGAAAATGGCTAACATTTCTCAAATTAGTATATACAATAGCTTTAATACTCTCTATTAATTCCTTCTTTAATCAATTTTGGGGTTGGATGGGTGTTAACTAAATGTTTTATTACAAGTTCTTTGGTTTCTTCTACAATCTCTTAGAAAGCAGATTAACCCTTTTTTGTCTATTGTATTGCTCATGGTTAAAACAGCTGCAAGATCCATTTAGTCAGTGAAAGAAAAAGTTAATTTACATGTTGGTAAATTATAAGAAAAAAGCAGCATGACATGTATTTGCTTTAGATAAATAACAGAAAGTTTTCTCTCTTTGAAGACGTTAATGTTAGTCAAATTAAAATAAACAGTTGCAATATATCTTGGAGTATGCCATTCGGGTCACAAGATAACCTTGGAGTATATCATTTAGATCAGTAATAGCATTTAGTTTTAAAGGACAAAGAGTTTCATAATGTACAACACTTAATAGATTTTTTGTAAGTCAGGTTTGTGGAGGTATTATTTACAAAAAGTAACATTCACCCCTTTTAAATCCAGGGTCCTCTTCATTTAGACAATGTGGAGATTCTTGCCCCCACCTTCACAATCGAAATGCAGATCTCCTTAACTCTAGGGCTCCACAGGCCCTTTTGTAGCCAGTCATCTGCCCTCAGGCCACAGGCAACCACTGGGCTGTTTCCTCTTCCCACAGTTTGTCTTTTTGAGAATATCATAAAAATGGATGCATAGATTATACAGCATTTTGAGTATGGCTGCTTTCCCTTAGCATGATATATTAAAGATCAATTCATGTTACTGCATGCATCCGGGGCTTATTCCTTTTTCTTGATGAGTAGTATTACATTGTGTAATAAATTATTTATCCATTTGCTAATCAATGGACATATAGATTGTTTCTAGTTTTTGACAATTCCTAATAATTTTATAAATACTTATATACAAATTTTATGTAAATAGATTTTCATTTCTCTTGGCTAAATACCTAGGAGAGGCATGGTTGGGTTGTATAGTAGTAGATTTTTAATCTGTCTTTAAAAGGTAGCTGTACCATTTTGAATTTCTACTAACAATATAAGAGTAATCTAGTCCTTCTTCACTAGTATTTACTATTGTCATTTTAAAAAAATGTCACTGCATCATTATTCATGGTGGCCAAGACTCAGAAACAATTGAAGCATTCCTGGATAGACAATTAGATAAAGATGATTGTATGTGGTACACACAATATGTACTTAGTCATGACAAAAGAGGAAATACTGCCATTTACAATAACATGGATGGATCTTGAAATATGCCAAGTGAAATAAGTCAGACAAAAAATGTCAATAACCAGATGTAAAACTTGGGGAAAAGTTTGCATGTTTTTACTTCTCTTTTTTCCACTGTCATCACCACAAAATGTAGACATACGTATGTACAAACCTGTAGAGAATTTTTATAAAAATTTATTTGCACAAAACTGATGACTTTGCTGGGAAACAAGATTTCAAATGTTTCAGAAAATGACAGCTTTGCGATTTATTTTCTACATTTGGAATTAAGAAGGGAACGTAAGGAAGATTATCTGAAAGTAGGGGATAGTAAGAAACAGGATAATAGGACTCTGTGCTCCCCTGAGGATAGTTATGGTTCTGAGGAGTCCAGAAAAAGAGGCATTTCAAAGATGCAGAGAAACAATGGACAGGGCTTGCTTAAGGCAAAGATATAACTTTTACTAGGGAAGTTATAAGCCTTAGGGTGACTACTCACCATGACCTGCCTGGTTAGGAAACTATGATCGATAGTCCCGTGAGGTCACTTTCAGTCAGATTTATCACAGCACCCTTCTTGTCCACAAAATCATGCCAGCTTGCTGGAAGATGAGACACACAGAGCAGTGCGGAGGTCTTTCAGGTAAAGTCACACTATGCAGTCTGCCTCTGAATGAACACTCATGAGCAAGCCCAGACAAGATCAGCAGAAGTACTCAGCAGACCCATACACTCATGAGCAATAACAAATAGATTTAAGCCACTAAGTTTTTTAGGTGGTTTGCTCTTACTCATCTAGATTTGTTTTCTCTTTCACCTCTGAAATCACCATGAGAACATACCTGGAGTTCTACATTGAGAATATCCCCAGGCTAGCCTGCTAGAAGACAAGATGTGCAGAATAGACTCAACTAGAAAGCAAAGCTCTGCTGCCAAGGTCATCCAATCTCAGGTGACCTATAGTTGACCTCAGATACAGGACTGAAGACTAAAGAACTAAAAGAACTTCCCAGCTGAGGATAACCTCAAGTACTCACCCGGAACCTATGAGCCAAAGAAGTAGTTAATGTTTTAAATCCATGAGATTTTTGAGTTTTCATTTAGCAACATTATTTTGCAATAGAAAACTGATACACAAAGCAATGATCAGTTGTCTGATATTTAGAGAATGAGGAGAGCTATGGGAAAGAAAATGTAAGGGGTTTCCCTAACTTTTTTCATAATTTCTATAGTGTGATGAAGAAAAGAAGGAAAGAGCAGGGATGGTTGACTTGATCTAACTATATCTTTCTTATCACTGTTCCTCCCCAAATAAGAGAACCTTCACTGCAGATCTGATGGAGAGTTAGAACATACCGTGTTCACATTTTATTAAATCTTGTAACATTTCTAATTCATCATTTCTAATATTTGTGGTTTCAGTGTTTTCAGTATTTTATTAATAATAACTGTCATTCTTCTTCCAGCCTTTTTAGTTATGACTTTTACTCTCTTAGAGAAGCACATACATTCCATGGAAATACATCTGTAGTTTGATAATGAGAAGCACTAGAAAAACAGGCCAGGCATGCAATAATTTACCTGTAGGCAATTATTCTGGGACATGGCTTAAAAGAAATTGAAAAATTCTTACAACACAAAATGAATTCCATCTCTAAATTTGCATAGAAATGTAAGGCTGAGCTTTCCCTCTGATTATATCCTTTGCACAAAAGCTCATTCTCCAGAAAATCTTGGCAAATGTCATAACACAAAAAGATGGTTAGAATGGAGATAGTTGCATAGTGTAACTATTGCATTTTATTTTTACATAATGATATTAACAAGTGTAAGAACTTTAACTTATTTGCATAAGAGAAAAAAACATTGGGAAAATACAGGTTTATTTTAAGGATTTTAAAAATAGCTCAAGTCGTATATCTGTGGTCTTTTTCTATTTATTGTATGAGCCAAAAATAAAGACTGAAGAAAAAGGTCCCTTTCTTGAAAGGTTAGTAATGGACACTTACTGTCAAATAGCTGTGTTTTGACAAATTCACTTAGTTCTAAATTTTTATTAGATTGATCAACTATCTAGACTTTCTAAACTTTGTCTCTTACTAAAAATCATTTCTATTTTGCATATGCAATATTTCTATGAAATCTATTTTCCTTTTCTCTAAGAGCAACACTGTTCTTTATGGATTGTTGTGTTCAGAAAAATCTTTTCAGGCTCACTGAGTGAGCGTAGCAGATGCAGCAAGGTGATGTTAAAGGCACAGGACCACATAGTAAATGAATTGGACTTCAGAGGAAAGTGTAATTAAGATTAAGTCACAAGATCTGGATTTGAATCACAGCTCAGATACTTACTACCTGTATGATCTTGGGAGATTGGCTTAACTTTTCCCATACGTCAGTTTTCTAATAAGAATATGGGTATAATGGAGATACGCATTTCAAAGGATTGATTTCAAGGTTTCACAAGGCAGTATTCAAATTGTTCTTCCAGATTAAGTGTGGAGGCCTGGAATGGTGGTAGGATGCTGGCACTTTAGGGGCCTGGGAGGGCAGGAGCTGCTTTGACTCTGGGGCATGAAGTAGTTAGTAACCAGGGGAATTAAGAGGAGAAGCCATGATTAGGGACAGGAAACAGAAGGACTGTATGAAATATTCAATAACAACATTATTAACAGAAATAGTGACATTGTGCTAATGTGCCAAAACCTATTAAGTGAGTCAAACATATTTTCTCATTTAATGCTCACAAATATTTCATGAGGCGGCTAGAACCATTAGAATGAGGAAACTGAGCAATAGTGTCAAGGGGTAGACACAGAATTTAACCCAAGTACACTGACCCTAGAATCAGTGCTTTAACCACTATATTATCCTACCTTTCTTCAAATCCAAAGAGGTTCGGACAAACAGGAAAAAAAACTGAGTCTTAAACAATGTTTGCAACTGCAGTGATCAAAAGTGAACATAAAATCCTGTAGATTCAGGATTTTGAGTAGGTGGGGGAAAGAGCTCATTTATTTATTCATGCAACATATATTTATTATGTTTAGAGGCCAGGAATAAAGCTGGGAGGGAAAAAGCAAACCAAAATAGAAAAGGCTCACAGCCTTATGGAACTACATTCAAGTGAAAGAGACAGATATGCACGTACGCAGAGTCATTTCAGAGACTAATAAGCAGTAAAAAATAAAATGAAGTAAGGGGATAGAGAGGGACTACTTCAATGAGTGGTCAAGAAGGGCTTGTCTGAGGAGACTGACATTTAATCTGAACTCTGAATTACTAAATGGACCCATTTATTGTATTGCAAGGCCTGGAAGAAGTCCTTTAAGGAAGGGAACTGCAAATGTAAAAGCCCTGATGTGGAAAGGAGGCAGAGGAAATGCACAGCTGGGAGCAGGCGGGCCAGGGTGGAGAGTGCAAGTGGGCCCTCCCGAGAGGCCCGGCGGAACCCTTTGACAGAGCCATAGAGCCAGGCCTTGCTTACAGCTGTCCTGAGTGGAAGTTTCTACCACGCCTTGGAAGGAGACATTAAGGGTACAGAGGTATTTGGAAGGTTGTCAGAATCACACTTCTTACACGTGTTTAACTCAACATATGCCATCAAAAGTCACCCATTCATTTCTTCTTGTGCCTTATTTATTCATGTATTTTTGACAAACCTTAGCTGACAAACCTCCCTGCAAACTTTATTCCGCAAAGCCAAATGAAGAGGGCATTATGCACAGGTTCTGATACAGGCTGGGTGCATGGCAGTGGGCAAGTGATGTAACTTCGTCTTTGTTCCCTCCAGGGGAAAATAAGGGAAGCCGGGGTTGGATTAGCTGATACCTGATCTTCCTTCACTGCCAAACTCCCATTTTCTGTTTCTAAGATCTAGGGAGACAATACAATCTACCTCTCCATGATTCAGTTGCTTATTTCTTTATATAAAACCAGAAAATGTAATGCCCGCAGCTCTGGAGACAAGGTATGGAGTGGATATGGCCACAAAGTACACATGGACACACACAGAGTGTACCTTTTCTGTAAGTCCTGAACTTCTCCATGCACGTATTATGTATTGATTTATCAAATACTCTCCTCAAGGGATGTTTATTATTATTATTGCAAAAAGCAAGGTGCGCATAAGTTATCAACCACTTGTACTTCTTCCTCAGTGTGACGCAGGTTTACTGGCCATCTCCTCGGCCTCGTCGCACTTCCCTGCTCTCCAGCTGCTGGGCTGCCACTAGCAGGCCCCTAATGATGAGGAGCCTGCCTCCACGCTGAGACATTAAATTGAACAATTTCTATCTCAGGGAATTAGACCGCCGAAAACTTGCCACCTTCACTAAAGAAAGAATTAAACAGAGCTTTAAAAGTGAGCTCCCATTGATTAGCTAAAAGATTTATTTTGGGCATAAAGTCACCTTTGACAGAAGTGTCAGAATATTCTGTTCGATGGTAGGTATATCCGTCCAATACGAATCTGAAGCTTGGATTTTTAAAGAAGAAAGCTTTGGCTTGTTAGGGACTGAGGAGAAACACATTTCCCATATGCAGTATCACAGCCTGCCTCCAGGAAGGTCTCCTCTGGAGTGAAATGTGTTTCTGGAAAGCTAAGAGTTGTTGATTTGATTCAGCTCATTAAGAAACTTGTTGGTGTTCCATGAAGTTGCTTAGTACTAAGGTGTTCTGTGAGGTCTGGTCCCTCAATGAATTTTTTAATGAAAGTGGGCTCCAGTTTTTATGTAGCTGGAGGGTACCACTTTTAGTTTCAACTTGAGTACTCTTCGTTTGAAGACCACAATGTTTCTAAATTTTATTTTATTTATAATATCTGTGTCTATTACAATCAGCCGTATTTCTTCAATTAGCAAATCAGTTTAGTAGTTTCCTGGGGAATTGAAGCCAATCTGAAATTTCAATAAGTCTTATTTTTGAACAAATGATTGTTTCTCCCTTCTTTCTAAAAATTAGCCACATGGATGTACTGCATACCTTTCTAATTTGTCCTTTGGTCTTCATAGACACAGAATTTGCAAACTTGGATCAAAAAAGTAGAAAACATAACTTAATGACAGCACCACCTAGACTTCCTTGGTACCTCGCCCCTTCCCAACCAAAACAGTAGAACCTTTACTTGTTTTTACCAATCAGGTGTTGCTAAAAGAACTTACACAGTGCTGTGTTAGAAATAAGTGAGTAGACTAACACTACATACGCTTACATTAAGGACTCACACCAACTCTGTCTTTCTTTGAGATGGACACATTTTCCACTGAGCCCTTCCCGTGGAGTGCTCTGTGTGATCCCACATACTGTTGACTTTTGTGACTTCTTCGACTTTTTGTGAAATTAAAATAGTGGGAAGGTTTGGATCCTAGGCAATATTTTTTTACTCTGAAGTTGTTTTCTTAATGAAAACTCAAGATGAGTTGACTTTCTTCCTAATGTTTAAAAAAAAATCCATGCTTCTGTCACCTGAATTCCATAAATAGGCTGAACATTTTAATTTCTATGATATTTTATACATATTTGCTGGCTGGCACTAAATGGATGTTTTTGCACTATTTGTGTATTTGTTTCTTTTTTTTGTTGTTGTTGTTAAATCTATTTTCTCTAAAATTAAGGCCATTTATTTCTAAAATACTATTTGCATTTGAAGGCTCCACTATTATTAGGCTTCTCAGTTTTATTCCTCATCATTCAATATTTTACCCAGTGTCTTCTTTGTCATCTCTTCCTCTTCTGTCCAGGGTCTGCTTCTCTCTGCTTGTCTTCATAACTACTTTTCCTTTTTTTGTTGTTGTTGTTTTGTTTTTAGAAAAGCAGACTGCCAGATGCAGTATTTTACTTGGATGTGTCTGTAGTCTTGGAAGCTGGAATACTCTATGTTCTCCTACAAATGGACCTTGCGAGCTTGTTTGGAGGTGCTAGCAGAGGAATGCAACTACTTGTATACCCTTGACGAAAGAACAGCCTTCTCTAGCAGGGAAAGTCATCCTCTTTGACTGAGCTCACAGCTTTGGGAGGGATGAACTTGGATCGGTGAGGGAGGAAGGGGACACCTGCCCAGCCAGCCAGATCAGCCAAATCAGCCCTGACATCAGTGGGACAAAAGATGCTGCAAGCAGATCGACCTCACATCCCACATCACATCTCCTGCCAGACAAATTCATCATTCGCACGTCTTTGCTTTCTATCTATTCACAGAGTCTCTATAGCAGACCCAGTTTCTGCACCTCCCCAGAAATGCTTGTGCTGTACTTGGATTCCTGGAACCAGGTCACTGCTGCCGCCGCCACAATTGCTGAAGTTTAAGAAGTCCTGCACAGAAGGCCAACTAGTAAAGGCAGATCCCAGGTATGCCCACTGGTTGGAGTGACTGGCAGGGCCTTTGGTCTACCCATCATCTTCCCTGACAACACAGGTTATAAACAGAAGTACAGAAGGGTAACTTCCTGTCTTGATGAGCAGAGTTTGACCAATGGCAGCCAAGGAATGCAGAGAGGCATCGAATAAATATTCTTTTCTGGTTGGTCTGTCTTTAGGGCAATCATTCATATGGCCTCTCTAGAGACCTTCGCAAGTAATCAACTATTTGCTTTGTAACCTGTAACATTTACTCTTTTTTCTTTGCTGTTTCATCTCCCTTTCCCATTTACCTCTTCTCTTCTAGGGTGTTGTTCCCCAGTGAAGTATAAAAACAGATGCTTTTGCTTCGGCTTACTTTCTAGAGAACCTAGCCTAAGCTACTCCCAGATTTGTATTTGTTTTCCTCCTCTGTGTTGCAGCGCCACATGTCCCACACCCAACTGCCGACTTGGTTTCCACATTTGTATCTCTAGTAGCAACTCACAAGGGCAGGTCCCGAACAGTCTTATCCCTCACAGATCCAGAACATTTCTTTTTTTCACTGTTTTAATCTTAATAAATTATATCCTCGAGCACCCAATTGCTCAAGCCTGGAGGCTGGGAGTCATTATTGTTTTATTCCCTCTTTTAACTCCCTCACATAATCAGTTTTTAATTACTATGAAATCTATTTCTTGCCATGAGGATTGGCTCAGTTGGTCTCGGCACCGTCCTGTACACCAGAAGGTTGCAGGCTCATTCTGCAGAAGGGGTGCACACAGGAGGCTGTGATCGACTTTCCTCTCTCACTTTATGTTTCTCTCTCTCTCTTTTCTATTTCTCTTTTAAAGAAACAAACAAAATCAATGTATATATCCTCAGGTGAGGGTTTAAAAATGTATTTCTTAGATATCTAATTTCTCCATATATTTTTATCTTTATGGCTGCCACAAGTTCAAGTACCATCAGCCTTTTCCTAGACCAGCCATTTTCAACCGATGTGCCACAAAAAGGAGAGATTGAAGTGCCAGGCCAGACTGTTAAAATGTCCAGAAAATTAAGTCCACTTTTAAAAGTTATCAAAAGAATAGAACATGACATTGTCTAAAGCAGTGATTTTCAACTGGCATGTTGCGGCACACGGGTGTGCTGCAAGAATTTTTAAAACACGCAGTACTTGAATATTGTCAGGGGCACTGCCTCTTTTCCCCCAGATTGTCAAATTAAAAAATAAATAAATAAAAACAGCCACCACAACAATAACTGGTGTGAAAAAAATCACAATTCTAGTTTTTTTTCCAGGTGAGCAAAAAATATATTTTTTGGTGTGCCACAAAATTTTAGTAATTAGTTTATGTGTGCCATGAGATGAAAATGTTTGAAAATAATTGATCCAGGGAATTTTTTTTTTTTTTTGTTTTTTTCTTACTTTGTTTCATTTTTATTTTTGTTTTTAACAAAGCTGAAGTGACCTGCTAGATAGATGAGTTCATCTGAAGGTCAGAAGAACGAGAGCGGGAGATAAAACCAAGATAATCTCCAGCTTGCAAACTCAATGCAGTCTTTTTAAAACTCTAACTCAAAGCATTCTCTCATCTGATTTTAGCATCTCAGTCATCATCCTTCCAGCGAATTCTTCCTTACTTCCACTCCAGTGCCTCCCTCTCTCTTGTCCCTTCATGAATATTAAAGCAATACAATCTCTCTTTCTCTCTCTCTATCATTCTTGCATCTCTATGTATCTTGCTCAGTGAGATGAGCTCTTCTGTTTTTACTGTTTCACTAAAACAATTGCTCTATGATTTTATTCTTTAGTCTTATGGAAAGTATAAGGACTTATGCTTTTGCTTCATGCTTATTTTCTAGAGAACCTAGCAGGAAGATTCTCCCAAACGAATATTTCTGTTTGCTCCTCTCCACTGTATATCCAAATATCCAACTGTCTTTTTGGATTCTCCCTTTGGACCTCTATTGCAGCTCAATCCAACAGGTCCAAAACACTCTTTCTATCTTTAACTACAGAAAAAATATAGAAAATATTAATTAAAATATCTGACTCTGAATAGTACCTCTTAAGTGGTATGTTTTTTATACAGAGTCTCCTCAATGATCTACAGTGGAATAATCTGATGAATTGTCAGGACAATAGTAGGATGAGGAAAATTGAAAGGCAGCAGATCTTGGAAGAGTAGAAGGAAGCAAGAATTCTGTTTGCCACCTTTAAAGGTTGAGAAGACAACTCCATGGAGAGAAATTACATAAGCAGTTAGATAATTGTCAGACATTTATGAGAAAGGTGAAAGCTAAAAGTATACATTAGAGAATTATTGGCCTAATTCAAAATTGGCTTTTTAAATCATAGGATGTAATGTTTTTTTTTCCTATTTTTATTATTGTTGTTCAAGTACAGTTGTCTCCATTTTCCCTCCACCACTCCCTTCCCGCCCCATCCACCCCCACCCTCAATCCTACCCACTTTGGCTTTGTCCATTGTCCTTTATACACGATCCTTGATAACACTTCCACTTTCCCCCCTCATTATCCCCTCCATCCTCCCCACTAGTTACTGTCAGTTTGTTCTTTATTTCAATGTCTCTGGTTATATTTTGCTTGCTTGTTTGTTTTGTTCATCAGGTTCCTATTACAGGTGAGATCATATGGTATTTGTCTTTCACTGCATAAAGCTTCCCAGTTCCATCCATACTGTTGTAAAGGGTTCTAGGAGCTACTTCTTTCTTTCTGCTGTGTAGAATTCCATCATGTAAATGTACCATAGTTTTTCAATCTGCTCATTTTACTGATGGGCACTTAGGTTGCTTCCAACACTTGGCTATTGTAAATTGTACTGCTATGGACATTGGGATGTTCCTACTCAGAGCACAGATATGGTTAGAGAAATATCTGAGGATTGAGCATGAGAGCATGTCAATCCTAAGATATCAGGGATAGGAGGAATACCCAGGAAACAGTTCTAGGGAGGAATGGCCAGTGAGGTGGAAGGAGAGAGAGATCCACCATATGTCAAGTGTGGAGGATGGATCACATGAAGGAAGAAGAATTGACTCAGATTTTTCAACTGGGGATCATTGGTGAATTTTAAGAGAGAAGTTTAGTGGAGTGATTAGGTGAAAGTGTTTATGGGGTAATGGGGAGAGGATGAATTAGAGACAACAAGAATAGAAAATTCTGTCCGAGTTTTCATTTAAAGTGGTTCAGAGAAAGAGGTGGTAGGTGGGGGGTAAACATGACCCAGAGAGGGTTTATCTCATGGTTTCAAAATTCAAGATATAATTTACATATCGTGCAATGAGACAGATCTTACAAATACAGCTCACTAGATCTTGATAAAGATATGTACTTGTATCAAGACATGGGATGGTCCTGTCACCCCAAAATGTTTCTTTGTGCCCATTCCAGTTAAGTACAATTATCACACTCCTCGCTCTCCACAAACCCAGATGAAGCAAGCAACATTCTGATTTCTGTCACCATAGGGTAGTTTTGTCTAGTTCGGGAGTTGATATAAGTGGAATCATATGGTGTCTTATTATATGTCTGGTTTATTTCACTCAGCATAATGTTTCTGAGATTCATCCACATTGCTGTATGTGTCAGCAGACCATTTCTTTTTAATTATTGAGTGGAATTACATTGATGAATATGCCACACATTGTTTATTTTTCTCTTCTTAAATACTTCCATTGAAGTGGGATTTTCTGTAATCATAGAAACCCTATTCCATCATTCTAATAGCTCTTATTGGTGAATAGTTCAGTCTTGAATGGAAATAAAATTCATCTCTCTACAACTTCTAATCACTCATCCAAGCTACATGTCCCAGACGCTCATGGAA
>PVKM010043556.1:0-12490 GCA_004027735.1 Carollia perspicillata | reverse complement strand
AAAAACTGGGTTGGCTGGTCAAATTTTAATGTATTACCATAAATTTCCATATGAATATTCAATGCTGCCAGAATAGCCTAAGATCCCTCCCCCACCCCACTCTTTCAGACCTTTTTTTCTTCTCTCCTTAAGTCTCTAAGCCCCTCCTCCAACTCTAAGAATAGAAACTCTGATGAGAAACCAACCCTTCATCTTGCCAACAATTAGCCGGGCAGCCCACCAGCATCTCAGGTGGTTTCCCCCAACACCTGCTGTGCTGCGAGGCGCATCCTGCTTCTACCTAAAGCCAACCTGCCCCCTTAGCCTTCGGGTCCCATTTACCTTCCATTTCTCAAGGACTTTATTTCCACAGTTTCCCCACAGTTGCCCTTCTGCATCATTATGCTTTTTCTCTCCTCTTAATCATTTCAATCAATAGATAAATGTGCCATCATTGTTTATATTAAAAATACTTCTTCGATCCCATGTGTTTCTCTGCCTACTACCCACTTTTCTGCTCATGGGACAGCAAACCTTTGTGTGACATTTGACTGTGAACTGACTCATGTTTTTCATACTTCTGTCTCGTTCAATTCTAAAAGCACCATTGGTCCTAACCACCACTTCACTGAAATATCAGTTAATAAGATCCCCATTGAGTTCTGTCTTAACAGAACCCACTGGGAAAATCCCTGCTCTTTCCTTTATTCTGTATCTAATTTGATTTGGCTGATACACTTGATCATGCTTATCTTTTAACAAATCCGTCTTTGTTAGGCTCTATAGTTATCTGGTTTTCTTTCTACCACGTTTCTCCTCACGAATCTTCTTTGTCAAAAACCTAGGAGTCACTTTGGTTCTGTACTTGATTCGTCGTATCCAATGCCTGATCTACCAGCAAGTTTGGTCAGCATTACCTCAATATACGTCCTGAACACAGCTTCTCAGCTTTCATATTGCTACAGGTCTCGGCCAAGCCACTACCACCTCTCACTTAGACGATTGAAATACACCCGTTTGCTCTACTTCTTTCTAGTCTTGACCCCTTGAAATCGATCTCCACAAAGCAAGCATGGTAATGTTGCTAAAGCATGAATCTAATGCCATCATTTCCGCATCTAGTTAAAAATTCTTTGGCTTCCTATTTTAATTATTTAAGAATACAAACATCTTACCATGTTCCATGGGGCCCTGCGCTTACTCACCACTCAAGAAAATGTATTGAGTATCTATGAGCCAGATACTGTATTAGGTATTGGGAGAATGTTAGTCAACAAAATTAACATGTTTTCTTATGAGGCCTACATTTTAAAGGGGGAATGCAGGTCATAAAAAATTAATATGGGCTATTAGATGAGTGCTCTGGAAAGAGAAAAAGCAGGGAGAGAGGGAGGGACTTCAGGGGTATAGTGCTTATACAATTTTACTTCTTTGTTTTTTGTTTCTATTAAGTCTTATTGAATTTTTTGGGGCAACATTGGTTAATAAATTTCAATTGGTTTCAGGTGTACAAATCTATGATGCATCACCTGTATATTGTATTGTGTGTTTACCACCTCAAGTCACGTCTCCTTCTATCCCCCTTTATCCCCCCTTTACCCTGGTCTGCCTGCCCCTGCCTCTTTTCTCTCTGGCAGTAAGGTGACGGACAAAGACATCCCTGAGAAGGTGGAAGATAGCACCTGAAAGTGACCCAGAAAGAGAGAGGGAAGTCAATGGGCTGCCTGAGGGAAGGAGCTCCAGACCAAGGAGTCTTCAACGTGAGGGTCCTGTGGCGGGATTGAGCTTGTGGAGGGGGCAAGAAAGGCCAGGGGGTGGTGTTCTCTGGCAAGGGGGCATGCACAAGGTGGCAGCAGGAGAAATAAGTTAAAATGGAAATGCAGCAGGGGAGGGGGTCAGAGGTAGAAACTGTGGAACATTGTCGGTCATGTTGAGAACATTGGCTTTTAATCTGGGCAGGATGGGGAGCACCTAGAAGCTTTGGAGTTGCAGAAACAGCTAACATTTTAACAGGTCACTGCAGGGTCTCTGTGTTAAGAATAGATGCAAGGGACCACAGTCAGATTTGGGAAGATCCATTAGAAGATTGTTGCATCAATTCCCCTGAGAGGTGCTGGAAATTTGGATCAGGCTAGTAGCGGTGGAGGGGGCAAGAAGTGGTCAAGAAGTGGTCAGATGCTGGGTACATTTTGAAGGTGGAGTCATCCAGATTTGGTGACAGGCTGGAAGAGGAGTATGAGAGAAAGGGAGGAGTCAAGGATGACTCCAGGATTTTGGTCAGAGTAATTGGAGGAACAGAGTTGCCATTAACCATGATGGTGACGATGTAGAAAGAGCAGTTTACCGAGGGCAGAAGTTGAATTTCAATTATGTTATTTCAAGGACACATAACTACGTAATGCTCTGGCCCCTGTCCAAGTCTCCAATGAGGCTGTGACTCTGGTGATATGTTGGTTCCCTGTGGAACTCTGAAGTGGGAGAGATACCTGTGCCCAGACCTCTGACCCACCAAAACTGTGAAATAATACATTGTGTTTTTTACCTGCCAAGTTTGTGGTGCTTTTGTTACACAACAATAGGTAACTAATACGGTAAGAATCTGCTCTGATTGGCTTGATTGCCAAAGGATTTTATTGTTTTAAATAGCGATCTCTTTAGTACATTCAAAATATGACTCATCAAAATTAAATGTAAAATTTATCAGAATAACAAGTAAGCTGTCAAATGAGGTAGACTTGTGTTAAGATCTACACTTTAGGATTTGCAGAGCTTTTAAAATATTTTTCCTTTGGGAATTTCTATTTTTTTCATGTTTTCAAGGTTCTTTTTAGAAAGAATGAGCAGTTCTCTACGGCCAGTTCTTTCGTCTGACATCTTCTCATATGGGTTCAGTCAAGGGAAGCCAGAAACACCGAGATGGACATGCTAGCTCATGCTGGAGATTTAATTTTACCTGAAAATGTGGGCAAATGAAGGCAAATTCTTATGACCTTACGATATTTTGTACCATAAATGCACCAAGATGTTCGGCAGATCAACATGCACGTATGGGACAATCTATGAGGAGCAAGAGACTGAAAAATGAGGTCGTTTGGGGTTGTTAGGCAGTATGATGCTCTCAGCCCTGCCGGTAACAAAAGGCAGGAGCTCAGAGGGCAATAGCGCTCGGCTGGCACCGAGGGGAAGGGCTGCCATATTAGCATTCCCAGAGACTCGGGGCTGGCTGGTGAGGTAGGGTTTGGTTTTTGCTTGTTTGTCTTAATGCACATTTCACTATAAACAAGTGATTTTTTTAAAAGCATCTAATTAGACCAAAAAGCCATTAGCTATCATAAATCAGTCTAACTCCCTCGCTTTGATCACAATAAACCATTTCTTGATCAGCTTGCAACTGCACTTTAATCTACTTCCTATTCACTGATTTTGCCAATCTTGGTTTTTTTTGCCAAATGTTATTCTTTCATAATTAATGCCAGTATTTATCTTCTAAAAGAGAAATAACTTCCAAAATTGCATTTTAAGATGGGGACATAAAATTATAGCTAACAACAAGTTAGAGGCCTTAGCTTGAAGCCAAAGGGAAGTCTCAAGGGCATACTGCATCCGATACCATCCGAGGAGCTCTCTGCTGTCCACCTGGGTGTAGTGGGGACACCCCCCACCCCCCCACCCCCACCACCAGACAATCAGTGGTCATGGGAGCAGCTGACCCAAAACATTTTTCATTTTTAGGGGGATGCAAAGAATACCAAGCCATGCGAGAACCTATTGCACCAACAGCGTGCAAACCATAGTTTCAAAATGAGTAGCATTAATTTACAATGCAACACCTGTGCCTAAACAAGACACATCTTGGTTAGGTCACAGTGAGAAGTACCCTTCAATAAACAATTTTTAAAAGTGTTTTGATGCCTCCAATAAAGTCAGCCGCAGTGTTGCTCTCTAGGTTCCACTCATCTAAAAGGAGACCATCAGAGGAAACCTGGAATCTATTTTGGGTCTAAAATGACTGCCAAGCTTAAAGGAGGCGCTTATTAAGAGACATTATTATGTGATACATTTTAATGTGCTCAGCAAACACACTTAAACAGCTGGCTGAGGGACTGGGTTTGACCTGATTCTTTCCGTTGCAGATGGCGGAAGGCGTGGGCATGAATAATATGCTTGTTTTACTAGTCTAAGGTTCGTACATGTGTAATGATGTTGTCTGTGAGGATGCTAACTTAGCAAGGACTTTTGGCAAAAGAGCTGGCAGAGACATTCTCGCAAGATGCATGAGGTATTTAGCAAGCACTGTATCAATTACCAAAAAATCTCATGGCCACATGCCCAGATGGGGCTAACCCTGGAAAGGCCGAGGAGAGAAGAAAGACCCTCTGAGGGGGTTAGAACACCCAGGAAGAGACCAGCACTTGCTGGGTCTTTCACCAAGATTCTTTAGCTCAGAAAGCGTGCCATGGTTTGTTCCATGGGGCGGAGGGTGTAAAATTATGAGTCTTCTGAAAAACAATTGCTTAAAAATCTCATACTTAAAAAATAAACTTGTCAGGAAACCAGAGATAGTTTTGAAAGCTGTCTGTATTGCACAGACATAGTAAGCTGGCTTGGCCAAGGGGAAGCGTTCGTCAGAATTTATTTTCCCTAAGTGGACTTCGAGAACTCAATACTGGTGAGTCATCGGTCTGTTCGGGTCATACTGTCATCTTTAATTTACCCCTCAGGCACTTCATATCATGTATTTAAAAATATATTGTAAGAATATGATGAATGCCTATAACCTCACCACCCAACCCGAGAACTAGAACACTAACAGTGATTTACATCTGCCAATGAACTTCTCTTTGTCCCGTTGCCCTATCTCCTCGTCAACATCTTGAATTTTGTGGTTATTGATTCCTTGGTTAAAAAAAATAGATAAATAAGCATGTATGAAGTGCATTGTTGGTTTCAGTTGATGGTAACAATTATAAAAGTTTTTTATGCTATAGGTAGTCTTCTGGGTACTTGGTTTTTCACTCATTGTACTAAGACACTTCCGTTGTGTTGTAGGTAGCTATAGTTTATTTTCACTATGATATAATATTTTATTGTGTGGACATACCAGATAAGATAAATTCGATTTATTCAGAATGTAATGTCTTCTTTATACACTACTGAATTTAGTTTGTTAATATATAGTCATGGGTTTACTGGGATGGTGATTTTCTTTTGTAGGCTCTCCCTATCCAACTTCGATATCAAAATTAAAATGGCCTAATGGAGTGAGTTGACCTATTGTAATGAGTTAAAAAGTTTCCTCTTTTTTTTTAAATAAAATCTTTTGTTTTGAGATCATTGTAAATTCCCATGAAGTTATTAGAAACACAGAGAGATCTCATGTATTCTTTATCCACTTTCCCTCCATAGTAACATTTTGAAAAACTAAAGTAAATATTACAACCAAGATATTGATGTTACTACAGTAAAATACAGAGCATCCCCATTACCAAAGGGATTCCTCATGTTGCCTTCTTATAGCCACACCCTCTTCTTCTGACATCTTCCCCAGCCTTGACCTCTGGCTCCCACTAATCTGTCCTCCATGTATATGATTCTGTCATTTCAAGAGCACCATATATATTGAATCATGTAGTGTGTGACCTTTTAAAATTGGATTTTTTTTCACTTAGTTCTCTGGGGATTTGTCCAAGTTGTTGCATATTTCAATAGTTTTTTTTTTCTTGCTGAGCAATATTCCACAGCATGGCGTATTTACCACAGTTCATTTAACCACTCACCCACTGAGAGACATCTGGGTTGTTTTCAGTCTTTCAGTATTATGAATAAAGCTGCTATAAAAATGCGTGTGCTGGCTCTTGTGGGAGCCTACGTTTTCATTTCCCTGGGATAAATACCCAGGAGTGCAATTGCTAGGTGAGATGGTAGTTGCATAATTTTTTCAAAATGTGCTAAAATTTTTTCCAGAGTGGCTGTATTGTTTTGCATCATTGTGAGCAAGGAATGGATGATACAGTTTCTCCGCAGCCTTGACAGAATTTTGTGTTGTCACTATTGTTTGTTTCAGTCACTGTGGTAGGTGTGCAGCCATATTTCATGGTGGTTTTAATTTGCCTTGTGCCAATGGTTACTAATGTAAAGTATCTTTTCATGTGATTACTTGCCATCTGGACTTTCTCTTCAGTGAAATGTCTATTTATGTTTTTTGCCCATTTCTTAATTAGTTTCTGTTCTTTGTATTGTTTTGAGAGTTCATTATGTTTTCTAAATCTTAGTCATTTGTTGGTTTTGTGATTTGGAAATATTTTCTCCTGGTGTGTAGATGTCTTTTTATCATTTTAGCAGGTCTCTTTGCAGATCAAAAGTTTTGCAGAAGTACAGCTTTTGTGAAGTCCAGTTTACCAACTTTTTTTTTAATGGATCATGCTTTTGGTATGAAGTCTATGAACTCTTTGCCTGGCCCTAGATCTTGAAAATGTGTCATGATTTTTTTCTAAAGTTTTCATATTTTTACATGTAAGTTTATGATTCACTTTTAGTTGCCTTTTATATTAGTTTCAAGCTTTAGGGAAACATTTTCTTTTTTTCTTAAGGGTGTTTAAGTGCTCCAGTGCTGTTTGTTGAGGAGGTCACTCCTTCCACTGAAAGGCTAATTCCTGGGCTCCGTACTCCGCTTCGCTGACACACAGTCTTAATGAATGTAGCTCTTCACAATTCTTGAAATTAAGCATTTGCTTCTTCCCACTTCTTTTTTAAGATTATTTTAGCTACCTTAGTTCCCTTGCCTTTGCTGTTACATTTTGGAATAATCTTGCTGTAGCTTCAAAACATCTCAGTTGGACTTCAATGGGTCTGTTTATTTATGTTTGTTTATTTTTGCTCCATTGGAAAGTATACGGTCATTACTTCTTTGATTACTTTTTCGGTCCTGCCCCTCTTTCTTTTCTTTTCATCGGCACTGCTGACATGACTAGGTAGGTTTTCTGTTATAGTTCCATGGGAATCTCAGTCTCTGTTTAGTTTATTTTCATTTATTTTCACCCCTGAATGCAGCCCAATTTTCCAAGTTTGACAGACTCAGTACTATGGTATCTTTTTGACTAACCAATGAGCTTTGAAGAAAATCATGTTCCCTGATAACAAGTGAAAATGTTATTTTTACGGTAAACCACATGAATATATTAAGAAAAATAGCTTGTAAAAATGATGGGTTTTCAAGATGAAACACACTGCAGTAAAACACTTTAGTCTAAACTGATATCAGATCCATAAATAAGGTCCTTTCCCCTCTGCCAAAAGTAATATTTTGGGAAGAAATGTTTGAGACACACAATTCTAATTTAATAACCTACCCTCATTTACTCGACACTGTAGCTGAGGCCGAGTGTTACCGTGTGTAAGCGCGATTTTAAACTCTTATGCGCCAACCCCTGACAGCCATGTCGTACTTTGGGAATCAGTGCCTTCGTGCTTGCGTTGATGTGCCCCCTTGAAGACTACCTGTTGGCTTCCAAATGAGGGCAAACTGCATGATGCACTTTACAGCGTGAGTTTTGAAGCGTTCCAATCTCTCTAGCGGTGTTTAGAAATACTAGTACAAATGTTTGGCTTTTTCACATTGAAAGATGTGGTTGTGGGAGGTGAATAGCACAGCAATTGGGGTGGAGTTTTGACATATTTTTCAAGGAGGGAGCTAGAGAGAGGGGATTCGGTGACATCTCTGGAGAACACCACTGATTGAAGTCAAAAATCATTCTCCAACTTTCCATCTGCTGTGTACTGGCTTTCTCTCGCCAATACCGAGTTTAATGAAACATACATCCTGAATGTAAAATACATTGAAGGCAGAATAACAATCACCAACTTCTGTTCAGCGGCATGTTTACTCTAATAAATGACTTGCCTGCACAGATGTTCTGTTTCATAATTTGTCATGGTGGTTAGTCCTCATTCCCATCGTCGAAATGTTTTTCTAAAACCTTGAGAAGAACATTTGGCTTTTTAATTGAGCAGATGAGTGATCATCTTATTAGCAAACTTGATAATATTTTTCCTTTAGTAAGTGGCTTCTCTGTGAATCATGGAAAATCCTGGGATGTCAATGCCCCTAAACTTTCAGCTAAAAAAAATATCTTACCTACACAGAAAAGCCCGTGTGATGCATGCTGTTGTGAATGTGGGCTCCTGAAGAGACGGGCAGCCTTGATAGATACCTGAATGTGATGATGTAGATTGTATCAGTCAGTTTTGCCATGGTAATGCTGCATAACAAGCCACCTGAAAATACAACCAAACCCCTTTATATCTAGCTCATATATGAGTGAACTTGTCTGGATTCAGCTGGGTGTGACTGTAGGCCAGGTTGCATTTAGATCTGGTCCAGGTACTTCATTGTTCTAGGACAAGGTGATGAACCTGTGAAGCATGTTCTTCTCCTGGGAAAGTCCAGGAGAGTGAGCCTAGTCATGCAAGTGCAACAGATCATACCCCACTTGCCAGAGCAGCCATGTTACCCAGCCCAATCCAAGGGCCAGGGAAATGTATTCTGCCTCCAATGGAAAGAACAGTGAAAACACAGGACAAGAAGTATGGACAGAGGACACAATGAAGAATTGGAGTCAGTCTACCACATGAAGCTTTTCTTGGAGTACATCAAATGATAATGAAAGAAAATTTTCAATTTCTCGCCATGAAGTAGGTACACACCCATTTCTTCTCTCATGTGCCCAAAGGCAAAATCTTTTTTGCTACGGTTTCAGGGTGACATTCAACAATGGCCTCATTTTATTATTGTTTTAAAGCATCAGAACTCCCCTTTAAAACAGTTTTGCAGAGAAAGAGAGAAGGGGGAGTTAGAAACAGGGTTTCTAGGTGAAATACAAGGGTTTATCTTAAATTTGAATTTCAGAGAAACAATGAATAATTTTTTTCAGTATGTCCCATGGTACCCTTCTCTTTTTCTTTCTTACCTCCCTCTCTCCCTCCCTCCTTACCTCCCTTCTGTCCTTCCTGCTAAATCTGACACCTCTAGTTGAGAGCACCTGTAACTGTGCCCCTGCCCCCACCCCCTTCCTGCCTGCTGTACTGCAATTCCCCTCCACGCCCTGCCTGTTGTTGGAACAGGCCGTGCCTCTCTCCCTCTCTGGGCGGCAGGAGCAGCAGGTTTCTAGGCCTTCACCTGTCTTCCCAGGGCCCTTCCAAGGGAAATAGAATTCAGGAGAGCCTCTGGTGCCTCCTAGTCCTGCCCTAGGAAAAAGTAACTGGGGAAGAAAACTAACTAACTACCACTGGGGTGAAGCCTGAGCCGAGAAGACTGGACCAGAGACAGTTCGAAACAGCTTGAAACTCCCGCAGCAGCCCCCAGTGCTAGACTGCTGAGTAAGCACTGCAAAAAGAAGCCACATAAATGCTTTGGGAAAAGAGTTCTGGTGCTTAAAAAAAATTACAGGGAGGAGTGTTGAAACCCCATGCCGTTATAGTTTCTGATCAGTGTAGTGATGGATTCTTCTTGGAATACGTGGAATTTTCATTTTTGTTTCAGGGGGAGGTGGAATGGGCGGAGTTATGATTGATCCCCAGCTCCCTGTCCCCGCCGCCACCAGTTTGTTCTTCCTCACTAGGGCTGTTGCACGTTCCCACGCCTCCTATATTGAAGTTCTGAATAACCTGTTCAAGAAGATCACAGGTTCTTAGTGGACCAGGCCAGCATTGAAGAAGCTCTTCTTTGCCTTTTAGGAGTAGGGCTTCTCTGACCCTCTGACCACCCAGAAGTGAGCTCCTTATAGTTTTCGCAGCAAAAGTCAGCCCTGTTACAAGTGATGCTATTGGTACTCTTCCTCCAATACAGGGATTGAAATTATGGGCAGTCAGGGGGACCTCAGGCCTCAGTGAAATGGGAGCTGCTTTAGATCTGTGTCTCCATACATCATAAACAGATGGGTACATGGGAGCCTGAAGATAGCTGTATTAGAATAGTCCTCCTGTAGCAGCCTGCTAGTCTGTCTGAAGATTTTTTAAAAGATTTCATTTACTTATTTTTAGTGAGAGGGGAAGGGAGGGAGACAGAGAGGGAGAGAAACATCAATGTGTGAGAGACACATCAATAGGTTGCCTCTCTCACCCCCTCCCCTGGGGGACCTGGCCAGCAACCCAGGCATGTGCCCTGACTGGGAATGGAACCGTGACCTTTTGGTTCGCAGGCCAGCACTCAATCCACTGAGCCACACCAGCTAGGGCTGCATGAAGATTTTAATGAGCCAGAAATATTGAATCTACTTCCATGCAGGCCTCAACAGTAAGCTCAAAAATTCTGAAAAAAAAAAAACACAAAAAAACCTCCAGCCACTTAGAAGCAGTTAAATATTTTTGCTTTTCTGGGTTGAAATTTCTATATTGAAGGGAAGTCTGTGGAAGGTAGACATCTCTGGAAAACTAGGATGGAAGTCTTCCTGTAGTTAGATCTGGGGTGGGTGACAAGGAGGGGCAGATGGCACCCTCGGGCTCCCTCCCTCATTTCCATCCCTTTCAAGGTGAAGGCTTGAGCCACAAGCACCATGTTCTTTGGTCTCTTGTCGATCCGTCCAGAAGATAAATAATGCATTGGTTTTATTTGTTTACTTCAAACAGTAACTGCAAAGGAAAAAAAGCCAAGGGCCTATTCATGTCTCAGGAATGACAGAAAACTCTAAATGCTTTGGAGAAAGAAGCTTGCACAGTAAGTGGAAACATTGGAGCAGAGTGAGAAGAGCATAATGAGAGGTAGAAAATTAAACAAGACACAATCTGCAGTGATAATAAGTAATGTAGTAACTGTCACTTTAAGTGTGCATTGAAAAAACCCAAGACGTTTGTTCTCCTCACTCTTGCCCTTTAAGACCTGAAGATTTTATTTTTATTTATTTATTTATTTATTTTTTATTTTAGGAGCCGCAGTAAGTTGGGGCTGTCGTTAAGGCTGGCTGGGTCCTCCGGCTTTGCAGAGGTCCGTAAAGGACTCAGGGTCATTGGCATGCCGTGTACATGACCTTCTTAGATGGCCCTGATACCATTTTCTGAGAGAAAAGGAGTTATGAGCACGCCTGCAAATGGCTCTGTGCGCACACAGTGCTCTCTGTAGAGGCAGAGCCCACTCGCCATGACATTTTTGCCAGTGATTTCTTGACATCTGGATGAACAAAAAGCACAGTCCAGGCTCTGTCTTGGAGAGACCAAACATTGCTCAGAAACAGAATGCACTTTCATTTTACAATTTAAGTGAAAGACATCCAGGAGAGCCTATTGCGTAGGTAGTTTGGAACTGTAGTCACAGCATTAAGGTGGCAAACCTTTTATTCTCTTGCAACCCACACTATGTATTTGATGCGTCTAATTAAGAACTGTGAGACCCTGGGATAAACCAGTGGTTTTGGCAAGGTGAAAAATCTCATAAATGTATATAACAGCCAGGCGGAAGGAAAGAGGGAGAGGCAGGGATTCTTTACTTTATTGTGTATAAAAACACTGTTCCTGATGTATCACAGATACTTTTGTGTCGCCGTTTAATGTAGAAAAGACTTGCTTTCATATTTGATTATTCACAGAAGATGCTAATGACAAACAGGTAAGTTTTTTGTCAAGGTGGGAAAACAATCTATATTGCTACTTTCTTTCTGATAAATTTGCCCACAAGTATTTTTATACATACCCCACCTTTTCCTAGGATGTCTTGCCCAAAGACCTCCAGGTAGAAAATAGACAGTCTTGGCCTTGAACCCAGCTCTGTCTGAGTATGGAATCCTCTCTCCACTTCACTACAAGGTCACCAAAGTAAGAATGGCCGTAAATCTCCATTGACCATGCCAGTTTCCCGAAGACTCTGGAAGATGTGGAAGAGGTCTTGCATGCATAGAACCTCTTTTTAAAATTTTCAAAGCTTGGCAGAATTATGTGTCCATTGTGGTCACATGTGTTTTTTTCCCCATATATCCATTTTTCAAGTGGCACTGTACGTATTCTTTTTTGCCCCAGAAGAAATGAAGTAGCTCCTCCAAAATTAACAGTTTTGTAGAATTTCACAAACTATGAAATACTGCGATACCCCCTGGGAAAGCTCCGTGCCAGGTGTCTGGAGACTCAGTCTTTGAGCCATTATCTGTCCTGGGCCTTTTAACACGCAGTTCCTCTTCCATAATTTCCTCGCCTGTAAAATGAGGACAGTAAGTGCAATCCAGTGGACAGACCCCAGACCGGCATCTCCAGCTGTGGGGCGGAGGCAAAGCAGGGAGCAGAGGCAATGAGTTTGCTGGGGGCAGCCTGTTTGGGGGAGGCTCTTTGAAAGCTCAGGGGCTTTCCCTGCTGACCAAAATCAGGCCTCCTCTGAGCAAGCTTTGAGGAAATACTGCTGAGTGCATCTCCCTAAATGTTATCGTCCCTAACATTTATTCTCTGAAAATCCAGGAGATCAAGTTTGCCCTGAAGTCTCACGATAACCTGATTTTACCCGTGCAATCTCTGGGGAAGGGAGGAGAGCCCCAAA
>PVKM010043555.1:0-12492 GCA_004027735.1 Carollia perspicillata | reverse complement strand
CTCACTTTTGGAGGGAGTGACTGAGGTCCCAGAAGGTTAAGTAATGTTCTTAACCTGCCACAAATGGGCGAAGTAGACAAATGAGGATTCGAAACTAACTTCTTCTAAATCCAAAGCCCAAACCCTGAAATCATGAAATGACTTTCCACATTTCCTTCAGATTTTAATCTTCCAAGGTGAAAATATTTACATTTTGTGTTGTGTAGTAGTACATCCTGTCACAGTTTAATGTGAACCAAACATAAAGACCTTGATTTATAAACTGTACTGAGTATGTTTCCATAAGAGCTTGGCATATTTTTCATTTAGACTTGAAAGTGAAAATCTGATTTCTAATTGTAATATGAAAAGATAAATATGACCTATGTTGCAGCAATATATTAATAAAAGAAAACCTCTTTAGTGTTTTTCCAAAAATTTGATAAAAATCTTGTGTTAAAGATAAACATAGAGACAAAGAAGATATTTTGAAAATATTGGGTACACTGAAGTCTAAAGACTATATTAAAATACATGTGCTGTCTACCATTATAATTTTACCTATTCTTCTGTCAAAATATTCATAAACTTGTAAGTAGTACACTCTACTTCAAACATAAGCCATCTGATAACTATACTTTCAAGGTTGTACATCTGTGTGATTTAAAGCCAAAGTGTGGAATTAACATTTAACAAACACTTATTATATGGCAGATATTGTTAAATAAATAGATTTGGAAGTGTAGAACTGATACTTAAGAATTAGTTACATATATACTCATACATACTAATTTTCTATTGCTTCTGTAACAAATTACCACAAACTTAGTGGCTTAAACAAAATATATTTACTCTCTTACAGTTTTGGAGGTCGGAATTCTGAAATCAGTTTCACTGGACCAATGTCAAATCAAGATGTCTGCAGGGCTGGTTCCTTCTGGAAGTCTTTAGGGTATAATTTATTTCCCTGCCCTTTTCAGCTTTAGTGGCCATCTGTATTTCTTGGCTTGTGGCCCCTGCTCTCATCTTCAATGTGCATCACTCCAATCTCTGTTTCCATCATCACAATATCTTCTCTTCTACAGTCCAATTTCCCACTGGCTCTCTTCTATATAACACTTGTAATTACATTTAGGATCCAGAATAAACTAACCATGTCAACATCCTTAACTTAATAACATCTGCAAAGTTCTTTTTGCCATATAAGTTAATATCCACAGGTTCCAGGGATTAAGACCAGGGTAGCTTTGGGAGCCATTACTCAACTCAATATACAAGATCTGCCCGGAAAATGTCCAGTCATTATTAATATAGCAAGAACAGTTTGTGCAACATCAATGTAACCTGACAGCCAAGGGGAGTAGACTGGAATGTACATGTATGAACAATGATGACTTCACTGTACTAGTCAATGGGGGCAGTAGATACCTTTGTGTGAACATATGTACTCTGCGGCCATCACATTCAAACTGACTGAGTGAGTAGAACCATGTATCTGCGTGAAATTTTGCGTGAAGCTTGAACATTCCTCCATGGAAACTATTGGGATGATGCGGAAGGCCACAGCCATGGGCAACTGCTGATTGGCAGCTTCATCACAACAATGCATCCACTCATTCATCACTTCTCATAAAGAGTTTTTTTGTGAAACATCAAGTCACCCAGGTGATTCAGTCCCCTACAGCCCAGATTTGGTGCCATGCAAGTTCTGGCTTTTCCCAAAATGAAAATCACATTGGAAAGGGAAGAGATTTCAGACTGTCCATGAAATTCAATGAAATACAGCAGGGTAGCTGATAGCAATTAGGAGAACTATGTGAGGTTCCAAGGTGCCTACTTTGAAGGGGAATGAAGCTTCATTGTCCTATGTACAATGTGTCTTGTACCTTATATCTTCTTCAGTAAATGTCTCTATTTTTCATAGGACATGGCTGGATATGTTCTGGACAGACCATATATGTATGTGTGTGTATGTAAACACACACACACACACTATATATATATACCACTATTCAGTCATATATAAATATATATCCTGTGTTATGTAATGAATAGTATATGGCATGAATGTAGATATGTATAATATTTTGTGTGTATACATCTATATTATATCATTTAAACAAATTATATACAATTATATGATTCTATGTATGTGATAACTGGCCTTTAATCTTCATCTTAAACCAATCTGAGGCTCAGATTGTTGGAACAATGTTCCGGAAGTACTTTAGCCCCTAATGTCAGGGTTGGAGATAGAATGCAGTATTCCATGATTTCCAAAGTGTTTCCCAATTTTCTCGAATGTCTAGTGTTCATCATAAATAGAAATTTAATCTTGCAAAGATGCAAACCAGAATGAAAGAAGGGAACATGAATTTGAAGCTAATTTATATTGAGAAGTTTCCTTTTTCAGTGAATTATGATTTTTGTGGACACTAGATTGTCATTTCTGGACCAAAATCATATGCACATATTCAGGAAGTATACACATGTTCAAATGACCTGGATAACATCTGGTCTTTCTCATCATTGTGTCTGTCACATGAGACTAAAGCCTGAGGCAAAGCTAGAATTGCACAGGGTTTCAACATCATATACACTTGTGTTTGTCAGCTCAGGCTGCCATAACAAAATACCATAGACTGTTTGCTTAACCAATAGGAATTTATTTTTCACAGATCGTGATACTGAAAATCTAAGGTCAGAGTGCTACAAAGCTGTTTTCTGGTGAGAGCTCTCTCCTTGGGTTGCAGGTGACCACCTTTTCTGTGTGTCCTGCCCTAACATTTCCTTAGTGTGTGCATGTAGACAAAGATAGAGATTTCTTTCTTTCTCTCCCTTCTTTCCTCCCTTCCTTCCTTCCTTCCTTCCTTCCTTCCTTCCTTCCTTCCTTCCTTCCTTCCTTCCTTCCTTCCTTCCTTCCTTCCTTCCTTTCTTTCTCTTCTTTTTTTCTGGAGGGGGGCACTTGAGAACCAGGTTTATTTCTGGTCTTTTTTTTCGGAATGTAAAAAAAGTGAATACAAAACAAGGAAGACAAGACAGGAGCTTGGGTGGGGGTAGGGGAGCATGAGAAAGAGGGAGAAGGGGGCAGAGATGGGAAGGACCCTCTGGAAAGGACAACACAATGGCACAAGGTGGGCAGGAACACACTGAGCAGCCAGACGGGACAAGGGGCCTTCCCATGAGGAGTCATATGGGTTGGGGTGGGGCACCAGGTTAGTTGTCTACATTCTACTTGGGATCCACTACAACCAACCTCCTGTTCCAAAGCCAGCTCTGGGCACAGCCGAGCCCTGTTCTGGGTGCTGGGTATGGGTTCTTATTGTGCCACATTGCTTAGGTACCCTCAAACCTGTCTTTCCTCAGTTCCATGAATAGATTCAGGTGTGGTGAGGGTCTCACAAAGTTAGGAGTGAAGGTGCTGGCATGGCAGATATTGATGACCAACACCTGTGTGGGGGATTGGGCCTGCTGGGCCTGAGCAGGGACAGGGGACTTGTACACAGCAAAGAGAGCCTCAGCAGATTATCCCACCTCTGTCTAGGTGCTGGGTGAGGGTGTAGAACTGGACTAGTGGGTGGACAGACAGACCTCTTATAGTGGGAGAGGACAGGATGCCCAGAGAACTTGTGACTCAGCCGCCAATGGGGCTAGATGTCAATATAGGTTAAAGGAATATAAATATATACTCTCTGGGAGTCTGGAGGAACACCCAAACCCTACTCTGACTCCAAGTAACTGCCCCTAATGCTGCCAGCAGCACAAGGCGCTGGGCTTGGGCTCCGGTCCTGGGAGCAGGGGCCTCATTCAAGCAGCCCCCAACTGTCCAGTTCCAACCATAGCCCAGAGTACACAACCAGAGGTGGCTGGAGGTGGCAATCCTGGTCTCAGGGTCTGAGAGGGGCTATGTGGCCAGTTCTACCTTGTCTTTGCTACAGGCTTCCATCATGGTGCTGGGGTCTGGGGTTCAAGCCTCAGGCAGCAAGTAGGACACATTTCCAAAGGAAGCTTGGCTGAGCAGCTGCAGGCTGCACCTGCAAGTGCAGAACATGCCTCAGTTCCCCCTGCTGCTGTGCCTCCTGTGCCAGCCCTATCCATTGCAGCTTCTCTGCATTCATCTGCAGCAGTGCCCAGCAAGTCATGGTGTGCTTGGAGGAAGCCTCCAGATGGGTGAGGTAGATGTGGGGACAGTATTTCTTGCACTCATCCTGGTGACTCCACACGACCACAGTCCTCATCCTTGTCAGGCCATCCAGTGAGGCATTCTTGTGGTATAGCCACAGTGGTCAGCATACAGCTGGCCCTGGGGAAATCTCTGTGCCAGGCAGCTGCAGGAGCTTGACCAGCCAGTTGCCCTCTGGCTGAGTGAGTTATGCCACGTGAGGCTAGTGCTTGGTGTCCTAGTCAGGCGGCAGGGTGTGTACTCAGCTGACACTGTGTGCTCCAGAAGAATCTGACAGAAGCTGAAGTGGGCAGTGGTGTCTACATCCTTGCAGTCCCTGAAGCCAGCCTTCAGAACCCCAGCAGGGCCTCATGGGAGGCTCAACTTGGTCCTCAGCTCTGTGGACATGAGGTCCATGGTCTCAGGCCCTTACACACACCCCTTACCTGGTGCAGGGTGGCTCATGTGGCCATTGGGGAACATGTGCCACTGCCTTGCTCTAGTCAGCCCAGCAAGGCACCTGCCACTGAGCCCCAAGTTCTGGGCATGTACTCCCTCTTCCTCTTCTTATAAGACTACCAATCATGTCAGATTAAGACCTCACCTTTATGACCTCATTTAACTTTACATACAAAAGCCTTATCTTCAAATGTAGTCACAGTGGTGGTTAGGGCTTCACTATGTGGATTTGGGGGGAATACAGTGTATTTCATAGTGACATTGAGCACAAATATGCTTTGTCATAATATTCGAGAATCCATATGAAATAGATAACTTTTATTTTGAGTGAATATATTCTTTAAATGTGATTGAATAAATCAAAATGCTATCACCTACAAATTTGTATTTTTCTCTGTGTCATTTTTTAAACTTTTTTTATTGTTGTTCAAGTACAGTTGTCTCCATTTTCCCTCCCCTCCCCCCACCCCAGCCATTCCCACTTCCCACCTTTGATCCCACATCCCCTTTGATTTTGTCTATGTGTCCTTTATGTTCAAAGTGCATCAGTAGAATGAGTGCAAGTGACTTAAGGGTCACCAGTTTGTTCTTCTTTCAGGCACATTATTACAGGCTTATGGAGCTGTAAGCACTCTACAGAAGCAAGAACCATTTTTCTTTACTCCATTAGTTGGTGAATAGTCACATCCAATTCTTATCAAGTGGGAGAGTTGAATATGTTTTTCTGGTTTTATCTTTTTTTTTAATTTGAATTATATTTTATTGTTTATTCCATTACAGTTGTCCCAATTTTCCCCTTTTGCCCCTTTCTACCCAGACCCCCCCGCCCAACTTGCTCAGGCAGTTCCCACACCATTGTCTATGTCCATGGGTCATGTGTATGAATTTTTTGGCTACTCCATTCCCTATGCTGTACTTTACATTCCCGCAATTCTTCTGTAACTACCTATTTGTACTTCTTAATCCCTTCACCTTCTTCACCCATCCTCATCTTAGATTTTTCTCTAGACAGATCAGGAGACTTGAACTTCTATTTAGATATGTATGACACTCAGCCTTACTGACTTTGACTACACAGTAATTCAGAATATACATTACTTTTTTAAAGGTGAGGCAATGCATGTCATTTAAATGACATCTGCTAGAAAAATTACCTTGTTAAAATGACCTTGTCAAGAATGACCTTGTTAAAGTTCAACAAATTTTTTAGTTCAATTAATGTGAAAGTGAAGAGATGACTAGGTAGTTACTCCGAATACAAATTCTTACTTTGAGGGGGACTTCCACTTTCAGCTCTAACATGTAAAGAACTTGACTTCATCATTCTTGTCCTTAAATCTACAAAACAGCTAAATGAGATGAAAATTAATGACTTTTTTTGAACTCATCAGAGAATTAAGGTCATCTTGCAAACTGCTGCCACACTGATATCTGGAGAGTAACAACTGAGATTTGCTTTCCTGGAGAGGAAGAAACTAAAGCCACAGACTTGTAGAAAAACTTAAATTGTAATATTGAAAAATTGTTGAAGTCTGTGTGACAGTCCACACTCACCTGGGAACCACGGTCTTAGCCCCTGCCCCTCTATCCACTTTCCTGGGTCTTACCTACAGGAATCCCACCAAGTTCTCACAGTGAAGACTAAAGAAAGATCTTTTCATGACTCTGGAAGGGGAGCAGAAAAGTAACTACTGTAAAATATTCCCAGAGCATCCCTTATTAGAAAGGACTAATCCTCAAGGAAAAAGTTTGACCAGAGCCTTATCCCACCTGAGGGAAGGGCATTGTTCTGACTTTAGCCTCCTCTAGCCTTCCTATCTTATGTAGAAGGTGTAGGAATTAAGAAACAGTTTTAAATATCACACATAAATGGCACATTTTATGTATCTATATCCCTATATCACATTTTTTATCCATTAATCTGTCAAAGTACACTCAGGTTGGTGTCTTGGCTATTATGAACAACACTGCAGTGAACATGGGAGTGCACATATCTCTTCAAGGTACTGATTTCATTTCCTTTGCATATATACCCAGAAGTGGAATTGCTAGATCATATAGTAGTTCTATTTATAATTTTTGAAGACACTCTATACTCTTTTCTATTAATGGCAGTATTTATTTTTATTATTATTATTATTATTATTATTATTATTATTATTATTATCAATCTACTTTTGCCCATTACCATATGTGTGTCTTTATGCTAGTATCATGCTGTAGCTTTGTAACATATTTTGAAATCAGGAAGTGTGATACCTCTAGCTTTGTTTTTCTTGCTCGAGATTGGTTTGGCTACTTGGGGTATTTTGTTGTTTCATATGAATATTAGGATTATTTATCTATTTTTGTGTAAAAGTGTCATTAGGATTGTGATGAAAATAGCATTGCATATACTTTGGGTAATATGGACATTTTAACAATATTACATGTTCCAATCCATGAACACAGGATGTCTTTTTATTTATCTGTGTCTTCTTAAATTCCCTTCATCAAAGTTTTATAGTTTTCAGTCTTAAAGCCTTTAACATTGTAAATTAAGTTTATTCTTATGTATTTTATTATTTCATTGATTTTGTGAATGGAATTGTTTCCTTAATTTCCTTTTTAGATAGTTCATTCTTAGTTTATAGAAACATGATTGAATTTTATTTTCTGCAACTTTACTGAATTTATTTATTTCTTCTAACATTCTTTTGTTGATTCCTTAGGGTTTTCTATGTATATGTATATACTCATGTTGTCAGCAAACAGAGATCATTTCACTTCTTCCTTTACAATTTAGATGCCTTTTATTTCTTCTTCTTACCTAATTACTCTGGTTAGGACTTCTACTACTACAATAGTGAATAGAAATGATAATAGTGGGCATCCTTGCCTTGTACCAGACCTTGGAGGGAAAACTTTGAGTTTTCCTCCATTGATTATTGTATTAGCTGTCTGCTTTTCATATAGGGCCTATATTGAATTGAGGTAAGTCCCTTCTATACCAATTTTGTTGAGAGTTTTAATCACTGATGGATGTTGAACTGTGTCAACTGCTTTTTCAGCATCTATTGTGATGATAATGTGAGAGGGTTTCTTTCACTTTAATGTGGTATATTGCATTGATTAATTCGCATATGCTGAACCATCCTTTTATCGCAGGGATAAATCCCACTTGGTCATGGTGTATTATCCCTTGTAATGATCTATTGAGTAGCTAGTATTTCATTGAAAAATTTTGCATCTATGTCATCAAGAATATTGGCCTGTACTTTTTTCTTTGAGGTGTCTTTGTCTGGCTTTGGTATCAGCATAATGATGGATTCATAAAATTAGTTTGGAAGTGTTCCTGCTTCTTCCATTTTTTTGAAAGGTTTAAGAAGGATCGTTATTAATTCTACTTTAAAAGTTTGGTAGAATTCCCCTGTGAAGCCATCTGGTACAGGGTTTATATTTTCAGTGGGTTTTGATTACTGATTTAGCATTCTTATTTGTTATTGGTCTTTTAAGGCTTTCTATTTGTGCTTGATTTAGATTTGGTAGGTAGTATTTTTCTAGAAAGTTATCTATGTCTTCTATATTTTACCATCTGTTGGCATTTAATTATTTACAATAGTCTCACATGATTGTTTCTATCACTAAAGCATGTTGTAATGATTTATGATTTCTAATTTTATTAATTTGAGTTTTCTTTATTTTTTCTTAGTCTAGCTAAGGGTTTGTCAAGTCCACATATTTTTAAAAACTCTTAATTTTGTTGAGTTTTGTGTTATTGTTGTATTCCCTATTTGACTTGCTGCTCTAGCTTTTATTATTTCCTTCCTTCTGCAATGTGTGGCAAAAGCTATTTCTCTGGTAATGGTGAGGCAGTTGCTCACTCTCAGGGAGAGTGTCACTTAGCAGTGGCTTTGGCTCTGAGGTACAGTAAGAATGGGGGTGTCATCATTGCACAGCTCTGGCTCCTACTCCAAAGCAAAGAGTATAGTGGTATCCCTGACCCCCTGGTAAGTGGCAGCACACAGCACTTGCTTCTTCTCTGACAGGGATACTTGCAGCAGTAGTTCCTTCTTCAGGGGACACAGTGGTGGTGGTTCCCTCTTTAGGTGGAGCACAGTGGTGACCTTTTGGGGGTGAACGATCATAGCAATATGGACTCCAACCTCTTCTGTCTTCTGGTCTCAGCATCAATGAAGACTGCAGGGGTTCTTAATGGCAAAACTGCAGGTGTCTGCAGTGTTGACTAGTGTCACTAGAGTCCTCTTACTTTCTTTATCCCATGTAGTATATGGTTCCAGCGGAGACATTCCTCTTGATGCTGACTTCTGCCAGAATGGAAGATAAATTAATGTACAGAAAAGGCTTCCTATACTTTTCTATGAGGTGATCCTGAGTTTTTATGTGTTGTACAAGTTTCCTGCAGCCTCCTTTTTTTACTCTGGAACTCTGTCAGGGCTAATTTTATTAGTATGTTGTTATTTATTGATTTTTTTTTTTGTTGTTTTGGTGGCGGAGATGAGAGCCAGGCCTTCCTAGTTTGTCTTCCTGATGATAAAATGCCATTTGTAAATCTTATGGGGCTTCCACAAATGTGATGACTCATTTATTCTCCCCTGGATACATTCCAAAGTCTCTCTTCGACTTTTAGCATTTTAACTATGATGCACGTGTTTGAATTATAGTACTTGGAGTTTGTTGTGCTTCTTGGGTTTGTAGACTGAAGGTTATATCCAAGTTCTTATTTTCCAAATATTTTTCTGTCACTTTCTCTCCTTTCCTTTTTAACTTTTTTCAATCATTTTTTATTATTGTAAATTTGTTCCTCAGATTGTATCATCTCCATCAATCAATACCTTAGTTCACTGATTCTTTCTTTGCCACCCCATACTACTGATAGTTACCCCTATTGAACTTTCAAGGTCAATTATTATGCTTTTCAACCCCAGGTTTTCCACTTGTTCTTTCTAATACCTTCTATAACTTCAGTTATATTCTTTATTGAATGAAACACTATCATCATGCCTTCTTTTAAATCTTTAAATACAGGTTTCTTTAGTTTTTATTTTTTCTTCTTCTTTTTTATTAATTTTATTATTTTTTAATTTTAATTGTTATTCAAGTACAGTTTTCTGTCCTTTACTCCCGTCCCAGGCCACCCCCCCCCCCCGGTGCTCCCCATGTCCCTCCCCTTTCCACCCCCCTTAGTTTTTGTCCATGTGTCCTTTATACTTGTTCTTATAATACCTTCCCTTTTCCCCTGAAATTCCCTCCCCTCTCCCCTCTGGATACTGTCATCCCCTTTTCTATTTCAATGTCTTTGGCTATATTTTGCTTGCTTGTTTGTTTAGTTGCTTAGGTTCCTGTTAAAGGTGAGATCATATGGTATTTGTCTTTTACTGCCTGGCTTATTTCACTTAGCATAATGCTTTCCAGTTCCATCAATGCTGTTGCATAGGGTAGGAGCTCCTTCTTTCTTTCTGCCACATAGAACTCCATTGTGTACATGTACCATAGTTTTTTGATCCATTCATTTACTGATGGGCAACTAGGTTGCTTCCAACACGTGGCTATTGTAAATTGTGCTGCTATGAACATTGGGGTGCATAGGTTCTTTTCTAATGGTGTTTCAGGGCTCTTGGGATATAATCCTAGCAGTGCAATTGCTGGGTCAAAGGGCAGTTGCATTTTTAGTTTTCTGAGAAAATTCCATACTGTTTTCCATAGTGGTTGTACCAGTCTGCAATCCCACCAGCAGTGAACTAGGGTCCCCTTTTTCTCCACAACCTCTCCAACACTTCTTTGTTGCTCTCTTTATGGTGGCCATTCTGACTGGTGTAAAGTGATATCTCATTGTGGTTTTAATTTGCATTTCTCTGATGGCTAGCGATATTGAGCATCTTCTCATGTGTCTCTGAATCCTCTGTATGTCCTCCTTGGAGAAATGCCTGTCCAAGTCCTTTGCCCATTTTTTAATTGGGTTGCTTGTCTTCTTGGAGTGGAGTCGTGTAAGTTCTTTGTATATTTTGGAGATTAAACCCATGTCTGAGATATCATTGGCAAATATGTTTTCCCATCTAGTTGGTTCTCTTTTTATTTTAATGCTGTTTTCATTAGCTGTGCAGAAGCTTTTTATTTTGATGAGATCCCATTTGTTTATTCTTTCCTTTATATCCCTTGCTCTGAGGGACATATCAGTAAAAATGTTGCTGCGTGAGATATCTGAGATTTTCCTGCCTATGTTCTCCTCTAGGATTTTAATGGTGTCACGGCTTATATTTAAGTCTTTTATCCATCTTGAATTTATTTTTGTGTATGGTGTAAGTTGGTGCTCGAGTTTCATTTTTTTGCACATAGCTGTCCAGTTCTCCCAATACCATTTGTTGAAGAGACTATCTTTACTCCATTTTATGGTGTTGCCCCCTTTGTCGAATATTAACTGACTGTAGTGACTTGGGTTTATTTCTGGGCTCTCTGTTCTGTTCCATTGGTGTATGTGCCTGTTTTTATGCCAGTACCAGGCTGTTTTGATGATAGTGGCCTTGTAATACAGTTTGGTATCAGGTATTGTGATCCCTCCTACATTGTTTTTCTTCCTCAAAATTGCAGCTGCTTTTCAGGGTCATTTATGGTTCCATATAAACTTTTGAAGTGTTTGTTCTAGGTCTGTGAAATATGCCATTGATTCTTTGATAGGTATTGCATTGAATCTGTATATTGCTTTGGGTAATATGGACATTTTGATGATGTTAATTCTTCCAATCCATGAACACGTTCTATGTTACCATTTGTTTGTGTCTTCCTTGATTTCATTCTTCAGTGTTGTGTAGTTTTCTGCATACAGGTCTTTTATCTCCTTGGTTAGGTTTATTCCTAGGTATTTTATTGTTCTTTTTGCTATATCAAATGGGATTTTTTTTTAAATTTCTGCTTCTGCTGTTTCATTGTTGGTATACAAAAATGCCTTTGATTTCTGGATATTGACTTTGTATCCCGCTATTTTGCTAAATTCATTTATTAGGTTGAGCAGTTTTTGGGTAGATTCTATAGGATTTTCCATGTACACTATCATATCATCTGCAAACAGTGACAACTTTGTTTCCTCCTTTCCAATTTGGATGCCTTTTATTTCCTTTTCTTGTCTGATTACTGTGGCTAGAACTTCCAAAACTATATTGAATAGAAGTGGTGAAAGTGGACAACCTTGTCTTGTTCCTGATCTTAGTGGAAAAGATTTCAGTTTTTGTCCATTGAGTATGATGTTGGCTGTAGGTCTCTCACATATTGCCTTTATTATGTTGAGGAATGCTGCCTATATTCCCACTTTGCTGAGTGTTTTTTTATCATAAATGGGTGCTGTACCTTGTCAAATGCTTTTTCTGTATCTATTGATATGATCATGTGATTTTTGTCTTTGCTTTTGTTTATGTGATGTATTACATTTACTGATTTGCAAATGTTGAAGCATCCTTGCATCCCTGGGATGAATCCCACTTGGTCATGGTGTATGATCTTTTTATTGCTGGATGCGGTTTGCCAATATTTTGTTGAGGATTTTAGCATCTATATTCATCAGCGATATTGGCCTGAAGTTTTCTTTCTTTGTTGTGTCTTTATCTGGTTTTGGGATTAGGATGAAGCTGGCTTCATAGAAGGAGTTTGGGAGTCTTCCATCACTTTGGATTTTTTGGAATAGTCTGTGAAGGATAGGGGATAGTTCTTGCTTAAATGCTCTGTAGAATTCTCCTGTGAACCCATCTGGTCCAGGGCTTTTGTGTGTCGGGAGTTTTTTGATCACTGCTTCAATTTCATCTGCTGTTATTGGTCTGTTCAGGCTTTCTGCTTCTTCTTCGTTTAGTTTTGGAAGATTATATTTTTCTAGAAATTTGTCCATTTCACCTAGGTTTTCAAAT